>OOFE01002816.1:4113-68968 GCA_900323365.1 Monocentris japonica | reverse complement strand
ATTACCCTTTAAGCTTATGCTTTCTTTTCAACTTCTTTCCTAATTGCCAGCCACTCTGACGACTTGGCCTGGCTATACTGTTGGCCAATTGAAATTCTACTGTAAGAATGATTAACTGCAGCTCACATATAACTTGGTGTGTTTTAACACAGCTTTACGACTCCTCTGTGTTTCTACAGCATCTGAGAGAAGATGTATTGTAATGAACCAGCAGCCTTTGTTTCCAAGTGGCAGCAACGCCCCATCATGTCAACCACAGTGAGCAGCTGTCTGGGGATGAGTGATTTTGTTGGCTCAGGTAACAGGGCCCATCAAATGGCTGCTGCTGGGTTGTCTGGTAATCCATGCAAGACCTGTCAGCAGCTTAGCTCTCAAAGTAGATAGTAACTAAGACAATCCTATAGACCCTCAATCATAACAACCTCAAGCCTACTCTATTATTGCACCTATATTGTGTGTCCACAGGCTACCTGTCATTTTGAGCACACCCTTGGCAAGCTGCACACAAAGCCAGCCAAATCCTTGCTGTCAAGCATATGAGGTGTTTTCAGTAGAATTATGTCTCCCAAATTTGCACACTTACATTCATTTGTCTCAAGGGTCAAAATAATTTAATCACAAGTAAGTGAACTTGGTTGAGGGGCGTGCATTTCAGTCACAAAATAACACAAAGCAAGCAACTGACATGTTTTCTCCTGTGTTCACATCACACATCAAGAGACAGAGGCAACATTTAAAACCTGCCACTAGAAATCAGACATGAATTATGCCAACTTTGCATTGGAGTGAAATTTATTCCCAGTTAAATATATTAACAGCTCACAGTAACATTGTTTAACATTGATGCATAAGCTGTTCATTTCCACTTTTATAGATTTCAACAGGAGGATGAATGGAGATCTATGGGATCCTTTTGATATTCTACTATTTCTACTGTTTCCATAGAATTGGCACCATTCTAGCACACTCCAGAGCTCTGGGGTCAGCAATACACATATTACACCTGGCCTCATAAAGACAGTATTAAGACAACAGCATTTTTTTTTTCAAACCTGAGACTTGTTGTGCCGTGAGTGGCAAAACCATACCAAGTAATTGAGTGTTTCATTTAAAATATGATTTGTTTGCTCCCAACCCCTTTAACCCCCTTTAAAAAAAGTCAGAACAGAAGAATATCAGGTGTCGATTCCTGACTTAACTTTATAGTGTTATAGTCCCCCCATGCATTACATTTTCACAAGACTGCTAGCTTGACATGTCGAGATAAACGTACAATCACACACATGCATTGACATAGATACATGCGTACACTTCATTTATCTCACATAGACCAAATGAAATACACACCTAGAAGTAAACACAAAAGTATGAAATTCCTAAAACAACTGTTACAATTGCGAGGCCCAAATTGCAAATTAAGAAAGTACTGATTTTATATTCAGGCAGTAAAACCTTAGATCATTTCAACCTACTTTTTTGAAATAGCCTGGGAGAGGAATCGTGCTGATTACTGAGCCAATATTGTACAATACATTTCAAAAGACATGCAGAAATTGAATCAGAAGTTGTGCTCTGTGGATAGAAGAATAGGTGCAGGCAGAAATGATTACTCTGGAGATACAGAAAGGTGTTGATGTTGCTCTATGCCACGTTAACTGATTTTCTGGCAGATGGGAGGTCTCCATAATCAGAACCACTTCCAGTTTTATTCAATAATAAATAAAAAAAAAATTCAATTTGCAGCCACCTGCCTGTAGGTACATGTCTCATACCTTGTCCATCCATCTAATTGTATTTGTCAGGGAAATGTTTCTGTGTTTCTGCTTAGATTCGCCTAGCAGGGCAGTTTGTGCTGGTGAGTGGAGGGTGGCGGGATGGCTCCTTTTATCTACACAATGAATAATTGATGGACTTCCTCCAGTGTACCGTACTTAATCATCAAAGAATTCACTACCACGCGGCGGGCATGTACGGTAAATATTTTAGCATGAAGGGCAACAACAGGAAAGACAGAGAAACAGTTAAAAGCTTTGGTTTTCATTGTTTATCAAATAAAAAACTGTGTACATTGTATTTTATGTCATATATATTTATTTATAAAGTGCTTAATATGAATAGATAGTTATATTATGTAATCGTATGTTGTTATATTAGTTGTTTTGTTGTTGGTGGAGTATTCCTTCGGCAATGTGTGAGCTGTTATTTACAAAATGTATACAAGTCCCGGGTTGGTACCCCCACTTCCTACTCGGGGTAGAGGTGGGGGTGTGGTTGTGCTGAAATCACGACAGCGAGCAGGAGACGCCAGCATCTTCAGAGTGGTCACAGTTGTGCACCTCCCAGGTTATATGGGAGCACTCCTGGAGGGAGGCCTCTGCACCGGTGCACTTCACATTGTCCATGAGGATTGTACCATTGCCAGGCCCGAAGAAGGCTTCCGCCCAGGCCACCGTGGCCTCTCCGCAGCCAAGTTGGCGGCACACAACCTGGGCATCAGGGAGGTTCCAAGCATCATCACACACTGTGCCCCATTCAGACCTGGAGAACATCTCTACCCGGCCCTCACAGCGGTTCTGGCCACCCACCAGCCTCACGCTTCCTACACAAACAAAGAAGAAATATTCATGTCTACCTTATCGCTTTGGGAGCCAAGCTAGAGGAAAACTACATGGACTGGTGCTCCTGCATTAATACATTCTCGTTGAAGATAGGCACCTACCTTCACTGGGTGGTTTGGTGGTGGGTATCATCTCTGTTGCCCCAAAGGCAAGTCTCCCTCTAATGTCTTGGAAGGCTAGAGGAGGCGGAGGACAACAGAGTAATGCTTCAAAGCTCTGGGCAAACTCAAGAAATATCAGTTCACAAAAGCATTAGCAAGTATTGCTGTTTATAACCCTCAATGTGAGGCATGGATTATGTCCCACTTGGATTATGTCCCGTTCGCCAGTCCCTATTCCCACAGAAGGCTGTATTATTCATGTGCATTGCTTAAAAGTGTTCCCTTTAGAAACCAGAGGTATAGCCATATTTTCCTATCAACCTTAAACCAATGACGTGCTATCTACATTAAAGGGGAAGAAGTTATTCTCTTTTTCACTCCTCTGTGTATTTTTGATTTAGCCGTAAAGACTTGGAATTTGGCCTGCAGGCGTCCAGTGATGCTGATTAGCCTTGACTCCTGCACTCTATTTTTTATGCTCTCTGGGCTGTCTGTTCCTCAGAGTACTACACTCATACATTGCAAAGAGACAGCTCAGCAGGGCGGGCATAGATGACTGGGGGAATAGTAACTACTGTGGGAGGGATGACTAAGGTAAATGTGTGTTTGCGTGTGTGTGTGTGTGTGTGTGTGTGTCTAGTTACATAGATTCATATATGTACAGGTGCTCTTATGCTCTAACTCTCTAAGGAGTCAAAGTTATCTGTCAAAGGCCAGTCTTACGTGTGCAGATTACTCCAGCATCCTCATGGTGGCCACAGTTGTGCTGACCCCAGCCCAGGTGGAAGCAGTCTACAAGCTCCCCTTCATTGCCGCTACAGTCTATGTTGTCCAGCAGGATAGGACCTGAACCATAGCCAAAGTAGGCCAGGCTTTTGGCTGAGATAGCGGGGCCGCAGCCAAGCTGCCTACACACCACCTGGGCATTGGGCAGGTCCCAGTCATCATCACACACTGTCCCCCACACGTTCCTGAAGAGAACCTCTACACGACCCTGGCAACTACTGTTACCATTCACAACACGAATGGTAGTCTGGCCTGCACAGGAACACAGAGAGAGGTAGACCGCAGCGATTAGAGGAAGGAGAGGAAGAATACTGTTTTCTAGTTCATTACTAACTATACTAATTTGTATTACATGCTTTATTACAACTACTGTGTTGATGGTGCATTTGAAAATCAAAATCTCCTGTGCTTGTTTGTACAAAGTAGAAATCAGTTTGTGGATTAGGCATTGTTACCTCTCTTTGTCAGAGCAGTTGTGGGAACAGCTGTTGTACTTTCGGTGACTGGAATGGTTCCATCTGTTGCTGGAGGGGAAGATGTAATACATGACAGAATAACCTTATCACCCAATAAACCAGACTGCCTGACTAATAATAAACATGGTGGAGTTAGTCTGTTACATACTTTCACCACCATGTTTTTGTGGCGCTGCAGTGTGATACATTCTGAGACATTGGGGTGGAAATAGCACTCTCTGTTGGCCTTGGGACAGAAGTGCATGTGTCATTCTAACAGGCACTGTGTTAATGACAAGACTGTTCTGTTACCTGCAGTGGTGTCTGTGTGGAAGAATCGCCTGACGCCAATCGTTCCAGTGTTCAGAGGATGCACAGTAGTGGAGCCTGAGCCTTAAGAGGGCAGAAAATGGGAATGACTTCATATATGTAAAACCACTACTACTACTACTACTACTACTGCTGCTACTATTACTACTACTTCTACTACCACTGCTACAAATAATAATAACATTAGGAAGAACAAAATAAATGATCAAATAAGCTCTAATAACAGCAACAGCAATAAATTGTTGCAGACCTTTTGTTGTGTGTTTTTTCCACATTGTTTTCTAGTTCATACCAGTACTACTTTTGTGGATACAGGTTCCATGCCTGATAGCAGCTTACCGGTGCAGATAACCCCAGCATCCTCATGGTGGCCACAGTTGTGGGTGCCCCAGCCCAGGCTATAGCATTTTGATAGCTGCTGTTCATTGCCATTGCAGTTGACGTTATCCAGTAGAATCAGGCCTGTTCCATAGCCAAAGTAGGAGTTGGAGTGGGCCGAGACGGCATGGCCACAGCTTATCTGCTGGCACACCACCTCGGCATCTTTATCGCCCCAGTCATCATCACACACTGTGCCCCAGCTTCCCCGGTAGTAGATCTCTACCCGGCCCTGGCAGGAGTCCGGTCCACCCACCAGCCGGATGGTGCCATCTCCTAAACCAAAAGGGAGCGATTTATAGAGATTAATGTGGAATATTTATTTTGTTATGTACTGCGGAGTGATACACATTTTCATGTATTTATTTCGAAAATGTGGGTTTAAGTAAGGATGGATGTCAATGTCAACAGAATATCAGAGTAAATGTTGGGGGGGGGGCGTGCAGGGTGTGGACCATTACGGCACATAGTTACAGAAGTAGGAAAATCGAGGTGAGAGGAACAAGAGCTAATATCGCGGTGAGCAAAGTTGTTGTCATCTCAGGCCTTGGACTGAACAAAAACACCTTCACAGACAATAGGCGTTCTCATGTATCCATCATCTACAATAGTTTTCCCAACCTAAGGAAACCGTGGATCTATGAGGTTTCACTACCTTCCCAGTGGGATTCATGACGGCCTCTGGAGAGCCAGGTGGATACGTCAGATTTTTAACAACCTTGCCGGGTGTCTCGTAACACACTTGGGACATAAGAGAAAAAGAAAAGCGCGACCACAACAAAGACTGACCCAGCAAACAATAGAGATGTCCTGGAATTTGGGAGGCCTTTGAGGTGTACCGTGCTGTTTCTTTAAAGATGTCCTCATAACTTTCATGTCTAGCACAGTTTGGGCAGTTGAGTAAAAATGAAATGTAATGGCCCTCATAAATGAAGGGATTTTAAATTAAAGTTCACTCTCCCATAAAAAATATCATTCATCGATGACCGATCATACCAGTGAAATCATTCTCCAGTCTGCTCTGAGTGTGTGTGCTCATTTGAAGAGATTTTCTGACTGTTATACACCCACAGAATGACAAAATATGCCAGCATTCATTATTTAATAAAACCTGCCACTGCAGTTTGTGGGAACAGCTGTTGCACCACCTGTCTATTAGGTTTTTTATTTGATTATTTCAATCGTAGAGCTTAAGCTATAATTTTATAGCCAACAGAAATTAAATGCAGAAATTGGCTGGCATAATGTTTAATTCCTCCAAACAAATAACTATTTTTTAGCTGCACTGGCATGAAAGAAGTGCAGTTGAACAATGAGTAGTGCTCTGATCCCCTCATGCAGCCGAGAGACAATGTAGCATCTGTCCGCAAATCAGCCTGATTGCGTGGCTCCATTTGAGGCACTGGAGAACCACTTTCATAATATATATTTATTGGATGGAACTGCCAAATGTGGATGTGTTTCATGTTGGCTCTTGTGCTCAAATTTAAGCCGTTTCATAGGTCAAGTTATCTTGCAGGTAATCATCTCAATGCATGAATTTGTGAGTACCATGGTGTGATAAATTAGGGCCATTAACTCTTCTCACGTAGTGGACGTATCTACTTAATCTTCAGAAATTAACTCTTTTTATTTACTGACTTACTTACTATATTTTACTTTATTATACTTTATTACTTTATTTACTATGTCAAATTTATCAGTTGTCTTATATTTTCAATATATCCAATGTGCTTTTAACAAAATCTTAAATGAGTTTTTCAAATGTAACTGGCGCAAGACTCTTAAAATGCTATTTGCTTTTGCACTTAATTTCAATTCGATGATAAATTCAACTCTGTGACCTCTCAGATTGGCTGCAGATGATCTTGTTTAGATAAAAGCAGGGACCACTTACGTAAACCTGAGTTCCTGCGGGACGGTGTGGTGGGCTCGCCATAACCTTGTGGCTCCAACACAGATGTGTCTACTGGCAGAAGAGAAATTAAAAGGAAACATGAATTTTAGTAGCTTTTTAGTCTTTGCCTCTACTTTTAACACTATTATTCACAAAGAAATGTTTCACCACTCCCCCAGCCAGCTTGAGCTCTTCACCTTTGCAGGTGATAGCAACGTCCTCATAGTGGTAGCAGTTGTGGACGCCCCAGCCCAGACTGCCACACTGGCTAAGGTCCGGTTCCCCTCCTTTGCAGTCCACATTATCCAGCAGGATGGGTCCTGAGCCTTGTCCAAACTGAGAGCTGCTGCCCACAGCCACAGCCAGTCCGCAGTCCAGTTGCCGACACACCACGTTGGCATCCACCATGTCCCAGTCGTCGTCACACACTGTACCCCACGACTCATTGTAGCGCACCTCCACACGACCCTCACACCTGTTATGTCCATTCACCAGTTGCACTTTGGGGAGAGCAACAGATAATGTCTCACATGGCTTCACACTGTCACATTGATGTCATCTTGATGTCACTATTTAACCAGCAAAATCACATTTTCTTTCTCAGTCTTTTGATGAACTGAGGATCTTTATGTAACTCTGTAAAGTTATATCCTTTTGGTGTATTCGGTTATGAATGTGCCACAGTGCCACAAGGCTCATAAAAGGTCTACTGTCTGAGGAACATTATAGTAGCATGTCTCATTGTCTGGAAAATAACAAAATGAGAAGACAGATTAGCATGGCTCTAATATAATGATAGTTAATAGCAAGAAAAATCCTTTTGGAATAGGTCTAATCCCTACCAAGTTAAGCAACAAAATAAGACCGATAAGCCACATGACTCCTTGGACCTGAGGTCGGGAGATGGAGAGAGGGGGGGAGCACATAGCAAATAAGTAATTGAGGGGATTAGGGAAATGGAGAACCGAGGAAGTGACCTTGTTTAGAAGGCCCCAGGCATTGATCTTTACTCTCTCTTTCACCGACACGCAGCCAGCCAGTGTAAGATGTTTTCATGGCCTGAATGCAGACATGTTTTGCTGAACACGAGTGTCTGTGCAGGTTTGGTGGTGGAGGTGGTGGTGGCTGGCAAAGGCCCAGCTCATGCTTACCTTGGTAATGCATCTTCACGGAGGTTTGCACGCTGTTGGCTGAAACAGGAGGGAGGAGGGAATATGAGAGAGTGAGGGAGAGAGAGTTTGGTCAAATTATTTGTTGAAAGGAGGTTCTTGGCCTTCCATAGTTACTGTACTCTATATCAACTATATCTATTTTCCTGTAACTCTAGACCCAGCTTGAAACGCAACAGGAAACCTATTTAGCCCATGTACCGCACCAGCAAGGGAGTGTGTGTTTGCTTCATTCTTGTGATTTCTTCTGGGTTTTTATTTTGAAAGTAAAGGACAAAAGTAAGAAACAAACTAAATTCTTATTCATGCCAAGGCAGATTCAACCAGCCCAATCAAATACTGTAGCACCTTTTTTGATGTTTGTCTTTTATGTGATGTTGACCAAACTAATTGAAAGCAAATTGGTGACTAAATATTTTTTCATGCAAAGCACAGAGGATCCAGCCAGGCCCCGCAGGGCCGAGCTGTAATCTGTGTGGAACTGCTTGAACAGACATTCCTGAGATTTGAATGTTTTGATGCAGCATGTTTCTTTGAAAGTGCATAAAACCACAGCGGAAGACATTCATGGCCTCTTATGGAGGACGTTCTAATGCCTGGAGACTGTGGTGTTGGGTTTCAACAACTCACAAAGACTCCAGAGGGCCTTTTCTAAGCATCACACCCAATGTAGGTCAATTCACTGGCTTCTCCCATTGTGACGGTGGCACTGAAGCCAAACGTACATACACCAAAATATCTATGTTTGTGGTAGTTCGGCTGTTTCTAGTATCACATGGGGGTTATTTTCTAGTCTGTGTTCAGGGGAGACACAAGGAAGTATAACTAACTGTATGAAAGCAGTTCCCCTACACAGAGGGTCAGAAAAATGAAATGTGATTGACTTGAATACTCACTAGGTACAGCCCGCTTGTCTATTTTCACGTCTCCTGAAATCAGAAAGCAACAAATGTTAGTCAGACACACATTTGGATATTTGATGGTGCTGTCAAGAGCCAAATCACAATAAGCCTGCATCAGCACATGTGAATTACAGTAAACATGTTCTATTTATGGGCTGGTGATCCATAATGTCCAAACTAGTAGAATTGATCCTGACTCAAGGAAACACAACTGCAGGGCTTTGACTGGTAAATACAGGGCAGACAGTCACTGTAGGCACAAAGGCGCCTATCTACAGGGAGTTCACTTGCAGGTACACCCGGTTCTTCAGCTCTATTAAGGCCTCATACACGTGGTAAGGCGCTGACACACAAGAAATCATCTCATGTGTCACATTTTCTTTTCTTGTCAGTCTAGGGCAGTGGTTTTCTAACTAATTCTAACTTTTCTTCTCGCAACCCACATTTTCAAAATAACTTCCCGCAACCCAAAGCTGATTTAGTGGGCTATCAAGTAGGCGAGCCAGCAAAATGTACCTTGTTTTTTTAGGTTACTGAGCTACCGGCCCACAGTGTTTTATTCAGCCTACCTTAAAATGCAGGGACTTTGGAGGGCTTTGGGACTGTTAAGTAGATAGTAGCTTTAGAAAACAATTTCTTCAAAATAGTTTTGGGATCCATTTTAATTTTCCAGTGACCCAACTTTGGGTGCTGAGCCAGTTTCTAAGAAGCACCAATCTAGGGCATGATAAACCAAACAGTCTCTATCTGGCCATATAGCACTTAAATGTTATATTGAGGTCCATTACTTATCCATATACATTTAATATTGTCTCCTTGTTCTATCTGTTGTGCACCACAAATATGATGTGACATGATGATAATACAACAGCTGATAATACAAATACAAATATCATCATCTTGAAATAGTTTATATGGTGTTAACCTAAATAGTATTCCCAGAGTGAGGTAACTTACCATCAGTTATTTTATAAAAAATATGGTGTATGTGTCATCTTTTTTTGGAAAGAAATTCTTGGAATGGAGTTTTCCATATCACATCTACTGTGCTGTATGACAGAACCTGAGGAGCCTAACTCCTCTTGGTCAGGCAGCTTGGAGGGAGTGGCTTTTGAGCTGTTGTAGCTTTGGACAAACCCCACATGGCACCCGTCACCCGTCACCCCAAACCCCCACCCACTCACCGAGTCGCAGCAACACACTGATGGCCACCAAGAAGAGGGAGCCCAGCAGGGACACCAGGAGCCAGACGACAGGGTTCCAGCACCTACGCTCGCTCTCCACCGCACGCTGGCCTCGCATGGCTGCCTGACTGACCATCCGCCTGCAACACACACGTTCACACTCTCAGTCTCTCTGTCTCTTCTCTCACGTTCTCTCTCTCTCTGTCCTCCTACCAGGTTTCCTGAAGTCCAAAAGCTCTAACCCTTTTATGTGGATACAATCCTAAAGCTACTAGACTTGCACTCCCCACTACTACAAAACAATAATCACGCATTTGATCGTGGTTCAGAGTACTCTAATTATAGTATTGGATTGTTTGGACCCTGCAGCCACATTGCTGCTGTGGTAGTATTGATGGTAGTCTGAGGTCAGGCTAGGGAAATTTGTGGTGCAAAAAGAAATTGTTTCCAGAGACCATGTGATGCACATGGCTGAAATTGGTGTGTGGGAGTGATGATGATGGAGAAGTGTGGCTTATGACACCTCCCAGAGTGCACCAGGGGCAGGTTGGCAGCCCATTTTCCCAGCCTTGGCCAACTACTGCCAACCTAAGTTTCCTGCTAAAATACCAGGCACAGAGTTGAGTTACATTACTGTTTTGTTCTCCACTGAACATGTTGGCACAAAATGGCTGCCATGCACCATTCTGGCAGCAGGTATCAGCGGCCGCAACAACAGAATCAGGGCACAGTCTGTTACGCTGATAAGCTAATGATGGCGAGGGCAGAGGGACAAAGATGAGTTTGCAAAGGTTCCACCTTCAAAGTCGGGTTGGAGAGGGTTTGTGTTCTGTGTTATGGTTTTTGTCACAGAATACTGGGGTCACTCAATAATCAGACGGCGGTCCTGTAATCAGACACTAAATATACCCTTTTTGAATGAGAAACTGGGACTAATGATACACACTTCACATGTAGCCTGAAGTCACCGAAAAGTGTCCGAGTGTCATCTTAACATTTATTTATTTAGCATGTTATCACTAAGAGAGCACTGTGGGACTGGACTTTAGGTTGTTTGTCTTTTTGCTCATACAGAATCCCCCCTGACCTTACACTGGAATGTGTATTAGGGGATGATGAGGGGAGAATTTGATATTGGCCCCACGAGATAGTGGACATTCCGAGCCCAGGGGGCACAAAAAGACATTTCTGCTTTCCGTGGTCCCCATCGTCAGGCATAAGCGCTGCTTCCTGCAATCTGTCACTAGAACCCTCCAAAACGCTTAGGCACCCGATGACACTTCACGGGCGCCTCTCGTCTCCTTGGAGAGCAAGAGGCAGGAGGAGGAGGAGGAGGGGGGCACTTTTAAACTCACCTTCCTCTTGAAGCACTGTACTGTATATGTACAGTCAATGTGAGGGAGTCAAATATAATGCACTTTCATATAGCCTGTATAGTAGAATACCAGAGAGGTCATGGGAACCATTGGCGGGACAACACTAAACTGCAGTCAAGCAAACTCTGGACAATACAGTTTTCAGGCCGGGCCAGTCCAGTTTCACTACTTGTTTTGACGGCTGTTGCATTGACTTGATAGGTGGGGAGCTAGAGGCCCTGAAA
Source organism: Monocentris japonica (assembly GCA_900323365.1). Lineage (NCBI taxonomy): Eukaryota > Metazoa > Chordata > Actinopteri > Trachichthyiformes > Monocentridae > Monocentris > Monocentris japonica. The sequence goes on along the minus strand of OOFE01002816.1, from coordinate 57,548 downwards.
GAAGTCATTGTATATCCAATTGGGAGGTGGGGATTTTAACACCAGCACAGTGCTCTAGAACCACGGTTGTCTCATTTGCAGACTGCACTCACAAACCACTCAAAACTCTGGGACAAATGGCTCAGTTATGAGGGATGAAAAATAATCTAGTCCCCAATGTTATGTTTTTCAATACTCCATTCATAGTGGGATGTAGCGCAGATCCGCTGGGGAATAATGTTGCCTTTTGTGTCGGCTGTGCTTCCCCTCCCTTCTCTTTTCCCTGTGCTGAGAAATAGCTGAAAGATCTCGGCCCCACAGAAATACCCCTTAATGTCCGAGATAAAGCAAAGAATAACGCTGTCACTCACTTAAAAGGGAAGATTTTGGAGCCATTTAAACAGAGATTCATTGCATTTGTCAACATGCCTATCTGACCATTGTCCTTCCCAGCAACATCAGGCTTTTTTCTCCAAATTCCACTATTTTTCCTTATTGTGCAAAATGACAATTATAACAGAAAGGAGACATCTATAATATTGAAAAAATAAGAAATCTCCTTATCCATTAATACTGGGAGCATAAACTCTGAATCTGAAGTTGTTTGAGGCTATATGGCATTGACTATCTAGTTTGCAACACCACCGTACAATAAGAACATCTGTAACAATCTGAACGTTGAGCCTTATCATGTTATTATGAATACACAGTTGCATACAAAAGAACTTCAGTGAGATACAGAAAGGCTGAATTCAAAGAGGTTTCCAGCCACTGACTTGCAATATAGCCAGGTTTAAAATGTTTAAAAGGACAATACTCATAGTCAAGTCAAGCAAATCAAGCAAAAACAACGTAGTTTTAAAGAATATACATACCTGTTGTAAAAGTATTTCTCTTCACCCACAGTAAAATAAATAATCAAATAGGTTTCCTCTAAAAAAGAGCCTCAAAAAAGACTAATTGTCCTTGGAACTCAAATGGCAGGCGGCTTAATTCCAACAGTCACACAGAAAACATAGAAACTTTGTGTGGAAACAGAGGGAGGCAAAAACACTCATCCAGCGCTACGTGTACGAGGTCTTTCATCTCCTTAACCCTCCGTGACTAGAAGTACCTGGCTTCAGTGACAGCGTTACGTAAAACAATAAAGACAAGAGTATTGTATGTTAATATCCTAACGCCCTGTAACTGTCTATGCTTAAAAGAAGCAGGAGAGGAAAAAAAAAAAGACAATGAAAGCTAACCCTTCACAGGTACCCCAGCATCTCCAGTTTCAGGTAGTGCTCACAGAAGGTGCGGTCCTGCTCATCTCTGTACACGCTCACGGAGGGAGACAGGGCAGTGGCCGACATCCTGTGTGTGTGTGTGTGTGTGTGTGTGTGTGTGTGTGTGTGTGTGTGTAGGACTCTCCCACACAGAACCACTCCAAATCAAATAGGATGTAAGTTCTCATGAATCGGGCCTTTGGATAAGTCACTCTCAGGGGTATATAATATATAACACGTCCTCTGGTACGTAGCTACAGTAATCCCACAGAATATCAGGGACAGGTATACATGCTACTGCATCCACCACATCGGGCTGGAAATATCAGAGAAACCAGGCACTCATATTGTGGCTGCAGCTTTGAGCAGCACTTCCTTTTTATCTTCATCAGAGGACATAAAAGCACATCTGATGCGGGGTCAGTGCACTGTGCTTGACCTTTAAGTGTCCTCTCTCTAGAACCTCCAAAACCTTTGAACTGCTGCATGAACAATATATCAGTTCTGTGGTTTACATTATTTTTTTATCTTGAGCAATATAATCTCAAACTCCTGCATGTACATCAACTGAAAGAAGTGTTATTTTCATCACCAGTGACTAAGCAATTCAAAATCCTTACTCCATGTATTGCTGCCTTTGTCATGTTATTCCATTTTCCTACACAGGCTAGCCTCTCTGTTTTGCTAGAGGGAGTCAAGAGGCTTAATGTGTATCAAAGTAGTAACACTACAGACACACAATATACTGGAAATTATAGTTCTGTCAATTGCATTTCAGCCTGCGGCTTCTCTGATTGTGCGGGAAACTAATAGCAGTTGCCTTCAAAACACTAATCCTCCCTGAGCCGCAGAGAAACGTGCTGGCTGCTCATGCCCTTTGTCAGGGATTTCAAGGGCCAATTCAGGGCCTCTTCTGCGGTGTCACCCGATTCATCGGATGAGTCGAAGTATGGGGATTCTGTTACGCTAAGCTAATCCTCTGAACCTCCAGGATCGAACACCCCCTGCACAGCCACATTTTCTTGCCAACATCTTAGATTTCATAACCATCTCTTGCAGTAGCCTACGTGACTCCATTTTCAGACTTTCTGACTGACTTAATAGCTAGAGGAGCTGCTCAGTGGCCAACAGTAGCCACTGTGCTTGTACTGGGAAGCTCCCAAGTGTGAATGTGACTAACTGTATGATTTGAAGTAGGGAGTTGCTGAAAAAGAGCATATATACTTCCCAGGCAAGTAAAGGTTGAAAAGAACACATCATTTTGGGAGCCCCGAATGGAACAACTATCACAACCAAGGAGTAAAAAATCAGAAGCCAAAGGGCAGCAGTAGTTATAGTAGTCACTAAGACCAAGGAGATGTCTGTTGACTTCAGGAGGAAGACATTACACTCACCATCTCAGACCTTCATCCAAGGGATTGACTTGGTGGAACAATACAAATATCTGGGTACACTCATTGATAACAGCAACAACAACTGAAATTTGATGCTAATATAGATGTAGTTTGTAACAAGGGGCAGCAACGCCTGTACTTTCTTCGGAAGTTAAGCAGTTTTTCACTGTCACTGTCACTGTTTTTCAATGTGTTCTCACTTTTTCCATGATTGGTTGGTATGGTTGCCTGAACACCAAAAGTAAGAACCACCTGGGTTCAAAAACCTTTCCCCTGCCTATATTAGTGACACGATTGTCAGATATGCTCCAAATAGATCCCTCAGGTCAGCAAACAGCAATCTACTATATATTTCCAAAACACATCAGATTAGTCAAGAATCATCCTTCAGCCACTATGGGCCTAAACTCTGGAACTCTCCTGAGAGCAATTGATTCAATTGCTACCTTTAAAAAGAGCATAAAAACACACTTATTTAAACTGTCGATTGGCTCCTTTAGTGCCTTTTTGCTGCTTTACTCCTTTACTCCTTTTTTAATGTATTATTTTTTTTTTGATCTTTTCATGTTTTATTGTTTAATCCTGTCTGTATTATTTTATTTGTATTATTGTAAAGCACTTTGTGAACTTTGTGTCTGAAAAGCGCTATACAAATAAAGTTATTATTATTATTATTACTATTATATTAATTGTCAAGGTGGCAGACGAGGCGATAGGTGTACCCTGGTTCGAGTGCAATAGGAGTAAAAACTCCTTCATTCACTTCATTCCCTTTATTCCCTATGCAATAAACCTGCTTAATTTCCACATGTAACTTTGATGATGACCTATTGTGTCCTATGTACCGTATGCTTTTGTGCATGTGTGTCTGTATATTGCGTTTGTTTTATATCTAACTGCAGGCCAAGTTTCCCTATCGGAAATCCATAGTGCTGGCTGACAGAATATAAGTTATCTAAAATAAGCAAACAAAAGAAACAACATATTAGAAATTTGCTTAATTCTGTGCACCATTACAATTTGCAGGATGATACAATATCCAGTAAAACATCAAGAGGAAGTGGAATTTCAGGAAGCATAATAAATCTATGTATGGTAACAATAGATAAACATTGCATACTTACCACAGTCACCAGGCTCTATTGCAAAAAGAAGAAAAAGCAGCGCCCTCGATCCTCAACAAGAGATACTGGAAGGAATACAAAATACGAGGAAAAAAAGGTTGCACACATTGTATTCGGCCCCCAAGGTGCTAATGAATTTATGCACCCTGGGAGAAGAATACAGTGGGCTGGCTCTATTTTTTTCAATGTTTTTCTTCATAATACAGCATGAAAAAATTGATGGGTTTCAACCGCTATAGGTCGTACAGTAACCATGGTCATAATTTTGATGTACCCAGTATCACCTAGCAGACAAAAGCCACCTAGGCAGCACTTACAGTCGGTGTGTTATCTACAGGAGACATTCCTCTCCCACTATGTGACAGACGAGCATGGGTTCACGTGTCAATAGGTGCATTCAGACAGATATTACTCGGATTTCCAGCTGTGATAAGACACACAATGATGTTGAGATAGCCACCAGGGATTAGCTGCAAGCCTGGTCTGACCCTCAATCTATGGCTGTGACTGAGCAGACATTGGATGTCAAAGCCCATTGCGTCAACAAAGGCCTTGAAATGGAATCACTCACTTACACTTTCTCTTTTGTACAAGCTCCATATATGACTGCTGGAGTTGTAAAGTTCATTGTTAATGTTTGAATCTTTGTGGACCGGTGAATTATGAAGTTTTTAGGGTACACTTCTTGCTCACATTCTTAAATGCCTGTGTTTATGGGAAAGCATCCAGTGATTTATTGGTTTGGTGAGTGTCAACAGGGACCATTTCACATTACTCAGAGGCATCATAACACAGGGTGGCCTTGTGTTATGTCATTGTGTCCCACTCCCACAGTCTCACAGGATTTTTGTTCTCAAACGTTATGTGGGGCTTGAATTTGAACTTGACAAAAATAGTGTAGTGCAACTACCTTTGTCATAGACAACTTTTCAAAATGAGTAAGCAGTATTCTGTATCCTGTGGTGACTGGAACGGTGACACAGTTCTCCATTATCATGCACACCAAGACTTTGAGGAAATGAATTCTGATGTATGTTTATTCAAAAAGATTTCAGTCACAGAATGCTGCCTATAGTAAAAAGTTATTTTTGCCATGGATTATTTAACCTTGAAGATATTGTGTTTATTAAAATTAAACAAAGAAAAGTGTTGCACAGGATTTTCATTTGAAGTGCTACTTCCCAGACAAATACTGGAGCATAGAGCCCATGCAGGACAAGGTGCACAATCAATCAAGAAAAAAAGAGACTCAAATGTTGTGGAGAAAAGATCGTAAGACGGCACTATACCTGCCTCTGGTCATTTGTCTCCTGTGAATGAGAACAACTGCATGGAATTTTATTACAATACAAAGGGTAACACATCAGGCAGATTCAATGTTGATGTCAAACAAACTACCTTATGGTGCAGGTAAAGTTAAATGGCCTCAAATACCACTTTATTTTCCGTGGAGGATTGGATTAGATTGGCTGACACTTCAATGATCCCTCTGGGGCAGGTGGATATAGTAGGATGTAGAAGAGAATGAGACAAATAGATTGAACTGACTACAAAAAGTAATAACATGTTGAGAATGATGCAACAAAAAATAAAGATAATAAAGATGAAGATACAGCATCTTTTTGGAGAAATTTACAGTTTTGAAGTGGATGTGCAAGCCTGCATCGCTAGCTTTTCACATTATCTGGTGTAGAGATGGAAGAACATAAATAAAGTAATGTTCCACATGGGCAGATATACACTGTCAGCTATTCACATAACCAGAATTACAGATGGAAGTAAAATATGTATAAATGTCCAGAATGTGCAGATGTGCATTATTAGCACTGACAGATGGTAGTCGCACACATACAGAGATGTGTGCAGAAATATACTAGTTCATATCCAAAGATATGTACAGAGATACTGTATGCACAGGTCATGGCAAGCAGGGCAGATGTACAGAGTAGTCCAGAGCATAGTAACAGAGAAAAACAGGGATGTCTTGAGGAGTAATTCTAGTTGCTTCACATTTCTATGTCTCCTCGCATAGCCAATACACCATTAAGTGTGCAGAATTGAGTATTAAATGCTGACTATGATGCAGCAGGAAGAAGAGTGATTCTTGCAGCCCAGTTACTCTCCCTCTCTCTGCCTCCTGCCAACAGTCTGCCACACGTGAACAGGGAGAGATGGGAGCGGCCCAAGGACACCCTGATAACAGAGAGGAATATGCTGAATCTCTCTCTGTGTCTACCTCTGTCTCTTTCTCCCTCACTCACACACACACACACCCTTAGAGATGCCGTTAACTACTGCACTTCCATTAGTGATTATTGGTGCAAGTCATATTAGGAGATAAATGACCAGTTCCCTGTTGACACTTACACCACCCAGTGGTCAGGGAGGCGAGACTTTGCCTTCTAGGCGGATTTTGGCAACATGATATTGAAAAGGTATGTAACATACCTTAGGGGATTTATACATTTCAATATCACTGCCTTTGCCAAATAATGAAAACTCAGGAAGCATTTTATCACAGCCGCAGGTATCATGTTATACGGTGCACACAACAACAACAACAACAACAATACAACAATACTACTACTACTGCTACTACTACAAGTAGTATTACTACTACTACTAGTACTACTATTACAACTACTACTATTACCAATAATAATAATAATAATAATAATAATAAAAATAAATGTTCTGGAGCCAGTCCATTGATAATAATGAGTGGTTGATAGCAGTTTAGAGACAGAAAAATGTTGGCACACCGACATACACATATACAACTCTAGACATGTCATTCCAAACTTGATACAATTACATCTGTCTGCTAACTAGTTGGAATGTTCGAGAGGCCTCACAAATGGAACTCAGATGCAATTGTGACGTGTCATGAAACAATTTCTTTGAATGAAACCCTTTAAGTGTATTTTTGATAATAGATGACTGAAGATTGTTTTGTACAAATACTGAAATTATTGAATTTGATTTTTACTGAAACACCAGAGCACAAATATTATTTTTCACACTCGACATTTTTAATTATTGATTCAAATTGCACAATATATTATCTAAATAATTATTGTAGGTTGAAAGAAGAAAGTTAGCATTAGGTCACCATTCAGTTGCATGGAGTGGCCTCCCATCTAACATAGTCAGCTTCAGATTTCTTGTTTTATTTTTAAATTGAGGGCAAAGAAATATATATAAGTGGGATTTTCTTTTCCATTTGCATAGGAATAATGACAGGATTTGTTTTGTTTTTGTCATTTAGGCTAAATTGCATCATTAGCAAGTATATCCACATTCAACTCTTCATCTTAAGGATGTATTTTGAAGTTTTCAACTATATTATTTTCCTATTGCCAGATTATTGCAATTATTCCTTTTTGCTCATGAAGCTCATATCAGGCCCCTACAATACATTTCAATCGCGTTTTTGTTTTTTCAACCTAATGCAATACCAAAAAAGAGAAAAACAATATTGTAGACTCTTTGTGTATTTGTCCCGCTGACAGTCAAACTGATGAGATGTGTTAAAATGTTACTGTGAGTGAAGCAAAATAGGGGTTTTGTTTCCTGGTTAAGGGGAAGAGAAGATACAAAGGTGAACCACAATGGAGCATAACTTGAAGACCTCAACCATCTGATCAGCTAAGCATGGTAGAGAGGATAGAAAAACATGAAAGCCTCCCCTCAGAGTGTGGCCATGACAAGTCAGGGCAAGAAGCCAGAAAGCAGGACAATGCTGTGAAAAAGACAAAAAGAGAGCATTCCAGTTATTCTTCTTTTCACACCTGTGCAGATATCTGACACCACACAGAACAAGTAAAGCTATAGATGAGGGAGTACAAAAACAAAAGCAGTTGTTGACGGAAAGTTCAGTATCAACAATGCAATTCAGTGGAAGATTGGATTCTTCTCTCATACAGAGGAGATATACTAATGTACATAAGTCACAGAAAAAAGGAAAAAAGAAAGCAGAGGATGTAAGTTGTTTCCTTGTGGTGCTCCATTGGACTCAAGTCCTTCAGAATCAGTCCCAATAATTCAAATTCATCAATTTAACACTTTTGAGTGGGACGTTTTGTTTATGTTAAGAACAAATGGATGTCCAGCCTGTTGAATGCAGTTTATCTAGTTTATGTAAAATTAAAAGCAACAAACAAACAGAAAATTAAAAATAAAATAAATAATAAAAACAATCCTTAAACTGACTGTATCTTCTTCATGTCTTCAACGCATACCAACGTACTATTGAGTCACTCTAAAGGAGTAGGTAAACCCATCATAACTCAGCACTAGCAGCCAATAGCCACTAGTGGTCATCCATCCCATACAAATTGGCTGGGCTGAAATCTTAAATTGCCTTCATGTGCTGTCGGAAATACTGCAATTACGAACGGAGCGCAGATGAACGACCCAACATATCTGTGACTGGGAAGGTGAAATTTTCAGTGATAACCAAAATGTGACGTTTATGGGGCGGAGAGCATGAGAGACGTCTCAGCAACTGATGGTGATGAATATAACAACTTTTGGCTAATAAATTAACTAAAACTTTAATTAAATGCCTGATGCGTATTTTCTCCTCATCATCTTGCCGTTGCAGCACAAAGTAGTCTGTTCCGCTTGATTTCCAAATAAAACATAGTCTGCAAAAACTAGTTTTGTTGTTGGAACGCTTTCTTATTATTATTTCTGACGAAAGCCATTTAAAATGTGTGACAATACCTATTTACAACTTCAAACAACGGACGAACTAGCTTAGGAGGAGCACCGGAAGGCAGCGCTATTCTTGGACAAGACAACAGTTGTAATGAAGCTGAGACTCGGTCGTGTCTGTCTCGGACACGGGTGCCTGTGACAGATAAACAAACCCGTCTTGCATGGTTATATGGACATTTTATAACTAACAGCGTCAGCGTGGCTAGCTAACTGTGCTGTAGATGAAAATACTTGTCTAGAAGAAGATAACGTAATCTCTTTTGATGAAAAGTTCCATAATGTTAACTCCGCTGAGAGGTGAGTGTTATAAGTTATAGCTAGTAAAGTTAAGCTAACGTTGGCTAGCAAGGCGTATTAGCTGGTAGCCAGGGCTTTTACAGTAAGTTACCATTACAAGCGCCGGTTGTGATCCATTAGCTATGTTAACATGACTAGCTTCTGAATAATACTTTGTCTGGTATCGTTAGCTTGTTAATTAACGTTATCCACTGACCGTCGTGCCTCCTCGCTGTAACTTGAACGGCACACCAGAGTTCGTTAAAAATAACACCCATGTACACAGTTAATTTGAGCTAGTATTGCTCCGGAAAGGTGTCTGCTAGGTTAAATGCTTGCTTAAGGTGAGTTAGCGTCGTTAAGGTTGTTAATGATAGCTAACGGTGCAGTGTTGGTTGCGCAATTCAATGGACGTTTACCATTTAACTTGTTGCATCTTCAGCCTACACTCGTTTAAATGTACGAGATAAGTTGCCAAGGTTGCTTGTAAGCCTAAGCTCCGTCGATCACTACCTCGTTTAGAGTAAAATGAGAATAGATAATACATTTATTTGTTCTGGTCTGGCTAAAGCTTATCAACCAAGTCCGTTCTGCCAACAATTTCCATGAATTGGCTTCGTTAAGCCACATTTTGAAAAACCTATCCGTGAAAATTCTGACCGATATCGCACACATGTCACAGTCTGACTTCTCAGATGCATTGTTTTGGTTAGGTACGTAATGAGCCATGGCATGACCACCTTGTGGCGTGACACTGCTTTCAAATAACCCCAATGATCAAATGCCCTACTTGTTGAACATGCAGATTCCCTTGCATCCTATTGCATGATGGGAGAGATTTGAGAGGCGCATTGTTTCTCCATTTATAGATTTCATCCTATAGTCCCTTATCTGTGCTAGCTATTCAAAACCTTTTAATCAGATTTCGTGTTTTGATATAAATACTTCTTCCATACAGTAATCATCACCTGTGCCTTGACCATGTGGGCAACACTGTACTTCTTGTTACTACTTTCTAAAACTCTTGAACATTCCTCTAAACCTGCAGTGCTCTGACATCCTCCACTGTCTCATCTTTTCAGTGGCCTGGTGTGATAATTGCATGCTGCATGTTTGATAACCACCCATCACCCATCTACACTCCATGAGCCCAATAATCATTCATCTCAGTTCTGCTGCATGGCCCGTCTTCTTCTAGAAATGAATAGGTCTACCCCCTTCTTGTCTGGTGTGCTGTGAATGTGGCATCATGAGGAAAGACAGGGCTAACCCTCTGGCATTGTCATCCAAGACACCGTGCCAGGGCTGGACGGACCATGGACGAGAGCTAGAGAGGTTGCGTGCTGATTTAGAGGCAGAGAAGAACCGAAGACTGCAGGCCCACCGGCACTTCTGCGTGGAGCTCAGGCACCTGCGGGAAGAGGCAGAGAGAGAACAGCAGAGGGCCTTGAGGGAGCTGACCGCCAGGCATGAGTGTCAAAAGGCCACTGTCAGGCATCCCAACAAACTTCAGCGTCGGCTGGCTGAGGAGGTGCGCATTAAAGACAGTAGACAATATAGTAAGGTTAAAACCATAGGGAAAGAGGCTGTTTGTCTGGGCAGCGGAGAAAATTGTCAAAAGCTGGAGCAGTTGCTGGTGACGTTGCACGAGAAGATAAATGGTGACCAGGCAGTCTATAACCTGCATCACAGACAGGAATTGGACCTAGAGAAGGCCTTCTTCCTCTGCAACCTGCTAGAGGCCCACAGAAGACTCTTGCAGAGAAGGCAGAAGGCAGGACACCCCAGTCACAGATTTAAAAGTCTCTTAAGAAAGGAAGACAGCTGTAGCTCCTGTCAGCCTGGGCCTCTTCTGACCTACTCCAGGGCCTTGTCACAGAGTTCCCAGAGTGCCTCTCTACCACCTAAAACAAGGCAAGAGTGGCAAAAACAGCCTTTAGGGAGGGACTTCTTTGCAGCTGACCACTGCTCTACTGCTGTGATAGGGGACACCTGTCGGATCAGCTCTCCAGAAATTTGCCACCCTCAGAGCTCTCCTCATGCAGGCTGGTATCACCAGCCCTCCTGCTGCTCTGAGTCTTCTGGGTCAGACAAGTCATCTCCCTCCAAATGCTCAGACAAAAACATGGAAGAGGTAAGCTGCTTTATATTTAAATTTCCTACATAGCACTTTATGTAAAAAGTAAAAAGTGTGGAGAATAAATCATACAAATATTAACAGCCACCATGTGCCTGTTGTATTTAATGAGACTTAGGCGTGTGCTGGTTTGAAGTTTTTTGCTCACATGCCATTTCTATTACAGACTGTGAAACCCTGATTGAATCTTAGCGATAAAATCATTTAGGCTATACAGTCATGATTGAAAGTTTGTGAACCCCTTGTGCAATTATAGAGTTTTTACCATGCAATCCTTATGCAATCAACATTTGTTAACTGAAATGAAGGACCTATCCCAATTTCATATGTTTTCTTAGTGGAAATTGTGCATGTATTGAAATGAATATAGTTTAAAGGGAATTCGTGCAAGTGCAAAGCTGTATGCAAGTATAAAGCTGATCAAACAAAGGTCAGATCTTTTTGGGGGTTTGTGTGGCACTCTCATAAATACAGTTGAGAAACCTGGTCCCATACAGATGAAAGAAAAACACTGCCGTGATCTATGAAGCACTCAGAGGAGCTCAGGAAGAGAGTGTGTATCAGTCTGGGGAAGGTTATAAAGTCATACAAAAAAGATATGGACTCCATCGGTCCACTGTGAGACAAATAATATACAAATGGAGAGAATATAACACAACAGCAACTCTGCCTAGAAGTGGACGTCCTTTTAAAATATCGCCAAGAGCCACAAGAAAAATATTAAAACTAGTGAAAAACAACCCACAAAGATCTACAAGCCTCCATTGTTGCATCTGACGTCATTGCATCCGTCAACAATAAGAACACTGAATACGAATGGCATCTGTGCAAGGGTAACCAGGAAGAAGCCTCTACTGTCTAAAAAAAACAAAGCTTCCGTCTTCAGTTTGCCAGAGATGACCTGGACAAACCTGAAGATTTCTGTCTGTTCTCTGGACAGATGAGTCCAAAATCGAACTGTTAAAAATATCATACTACAACCTTACAACTATTTCTTTGGTCTTAACAAAAGTTCTGAGAAAATGCTCTCAAACGTTTTGTCAATGTAGCTCAATAAGCTTCCCAAATAAACTCTGAAGTATTGATAATATAGGGGTGTAAACCTGGGCTTATGGTTATCTGAACAATAGGAAGTTAACATCACAGAAGCTGACAAGCCAACTAGATCTAATTTAAAAACTGATCCATTGCCAGTGTTTATTAACAATGAGGTCAAAGGCTATACCAGACTCCGAATATGGCCATCTTGTGAACACGGTCTACTCTTGGCAGAAGTGAGTTAATGTGCTTCCTTCTTACATTTTGTATCAAGTTTTCATGGAGAGGAAATTGAATAATGAATCAAAGTCTGAACTGTATCCAAACAGCAGTGCCCAGCCTCTTGGCTGTTTTCTGATCCACTGCACACATCACTGTTGACATCACAGTAACTGGCATCTGGATGCACTCAATGTTTTGTACGTTGTTCAAAATATGACATCCATTCCAAAACTAAGACATGATTTAGGGAATGGATTGGTTTATGCCAGTTTCTTTGAATAATGTCAGTTTTGCATTGTCACCATCCTGTGTTTATACCTCTACCAGCTATTCTGTGTTTGTTTATAACAGGAGCATCTTTTTCATTGCTGAGCTGTGCTATTTCGAAATCTTTGATCGTCAACTCCTTTCCCTCCCCCTCCTAGAGAGTTTTTATCTTTCTCTTCAGAGAATTTTCTGCAGACAATTTCTTGTCAAATGCATATCACCAAGAGCATATTCTTCAACCTCATGGCAGGCAGACAGGGAGACTCTGTCAGTGTGACAGCATGTCAATACCATTAAGCCATGATGGGCCTGTCAGGTCTGTGCAGAGCATATGGTATTTGGCATGCATTTGGTTACGCTGACTGCTAGATTATAAGTGTAACAGTTTTATGCTCAATGTGATTTTTTTTTTTTTTTTTAATGTACTGTGTATGGTGTACGCAACATGCAATAAGTGCATTTGTGCTGGTAGTAGTCTTGTGTGCAGCAGCTGTTCCTCTCTCACATACTCTGCTTGTTGTTTTGCTATCAGCACCTTCATCCCAGTCAGGGAGTTAAATAGGAAAGAAACTGAAGCAGAATAGAACAGGGTTCAGTGGAGTACATGTCAGGGTTGGTTTCATTCAATACCAAGGTCATGCTCTTGTGAACACACTGTAATTAAAGTTTAAATGGATAGAAATGATGAAATGCCTGGTGAAGGAAACTAGGAAGCCCTTTGCTTAGAGATTGGTAATATGAATGAGCTTGCTCTTTCTGGTGGAGACGCTTACGTTTTTTAACCTCATTGCCTGTCAGAATCAACCGTTATGCACCAGGTTTCTCTTTTGCATTTCAATTGTAATGATAGACTGTTGAGGGAAAAATGGCTGTCACTCATTTTCAGTGTTGAAATATGTCAGTGCCAGTGTTGACCAGGAATGGTAGAGGGAGCATTGGTTTTTAACTTTGCTGTGCTCTTCCATGGATTTTCAAGCCAGATTTTGACTGTCTTTTGTGGAGAGAGGAAAAATCACATTAAGGGAACTGGAAGCCATCATTTTTGCAATTCATTAGCAACTGCAGAGTAGTGAAGCTTTAGAATGCAATACTGCAGCTGCAAATTATCAACCGGGTTAATACATTTTAGTCTAGTTATTTAGAATGATAGCCAAAATAAATCTGCAACTATTTTACCAACTGTGGAGGACTGTCTATAATATCCCTAAGGCTTCCATATATTCTTTTTGTCTGGTTCAATTGATAGGCAATTAGTTGCAGTAGCTGAAAGGTCTTTTAGCAGATATGAATCTGGTGGAGGAATCAGAATCAGAATCAGAATGGGGGTTTATTGCCAAGTTTACACATACAAGGAATTTGCCTTGATCTGATGGTGCAACATTTAACAGAAGAAAAAATATAAGAAAAATATAAGAAGGAACAAGTCAAAAATATAAAATCTAAAAAAAAACAAACAAATTCACATAATAAATTATAAAAAAAGACAAAACATATAACAAGACAAGAGATGTGTGCAATAAGGTGCAAGTGGGAAATATGTGCAAGTTGCCTATTTGTAGTGTGTGTGTGTCTGTGTGTGTGTGTGTGTGTGTGTGAGAGGGAGAGTTTGGCTCAGATGACAAGTTAATTTGCAAACCACCATAATGTAGTCACTCAGTGTGTTTAAAATAATCTGTTGCAGTATCAGGCCTATTTGTTCATGAGTTTTTATATCTCCATGTTTAGGAAAAAGATGCAACTATGTACCCTATAGACACAGACAAAAAGCAACCGTGCCATGTTCTTAAAATATCCATCCAAAACACCCATCACCTCCTCAGTCAACTTATTGTGTGTGTCCATTTGGTGTTCTAGCATACATCTGCAGAAAAACATGGAATTAGTCTGGACACACTCGTTCCTCTGCCTGCCTCCTGCAGCCTCCCTGTGTTGCAGTACCTCTTGAACAATCAATAGGCAACCAACATCATTCCAGCGTCATCTCCATGGAAACGAGCTCTAGTCAGAGTCATGATTGGGCCCCGTCTCAGAGCCTGCCTTTTTGTGATAGGAGGAGGGAAGCCATCCTCCCTACCCCCTCCTCTCGCCAACACTCACTGTCTTACACACACATACACACATTTTTTCCTTCGCTCTCTTTCTTCACCTTTATCGCGCTATAAACGTAGATGGGATTAGGCGGCTCATCGAGTCATATTGCATCTGGAAGGAATGCCTTTTGAGACAGCAGCATCAATGAGAACAAATGCACAGCTGAAGACTCAACATGCCACCCACATCTCAGCCTTATTGAGAGAATGGGGACTGGAGTGGAGACCTGTTAGTTAGATCATTCTCTCGCTATTTCTCTCCCTCTCATCCGTGCTTGCTTGCTGTATCAGTGGGGCCTGCATGCAATGTTTCAGCGGCACTCAGCAGACTGGTCTTTCTTTCCCCATTTCTGGACTAGGAGCTATGACAAATCCATCCCACTCTAGAAGACGGCAGAGTGGGAAGGTATGAAGACACAAGCTCTACCAATATAGTAAGTAGTGCTCTGAATCTGTATACTACACTGTTGTGATTGGTACTAATCGCAGTATGTCTGAGAATGCTATAAGGACGTTGACATTCATAGAATTGCCATCAGAAGCCAAGGCCCGAAAATATGTAATATCCCACAGGAGCTGATTGTCCTCTTTTTGGAAAACGTCGCAGGGAAGAGAAGGAGGGGGTACCTTCCAACTCCTGGGTTATCTCTGTTTTTGTCTTGGATATGGCACATGCCCTTATGTTGTAAGGAATATTTCAAAACAAGGCCACCACTAGTGCTATTTTTGTCACTTCGAATTCCTCCTGGGCTGGGATTTACAAATTTATGAAGCTTGCTATTTGGTTACACGTTATCATGACAACATGACTCGGTCCTGATGAATTACTCCTTCTTGTAAACTGTTGAAGAAAGGATAAGGAAAAGAGGACTTTGACACCGCCGCAGCTTAGCCGTGTAATTCTCCTTCAGCAAATGAAAAGCCGGCAATGGCTTGGTCTTGGCTGCGTACCTCATTTGGTCACATTGATCCCCACTGCATTATTTGACTTTGACAGAAAGTGATGTATGACCTGTGCACTCGACCTGAGCAGCCTCAGCCTGCATCGGCAGACAGAGAGAGCCGTGAGGAGGCTGAAGCCCTGGGGCCACAGCCGCAGGAGTTGAGGATGGAAAAGCAGGATAGTCACCATGAACTCCTGGGCAGGGCAGCCCCAACCACTACTAATCTCACTTCACCGTCAACTAATCTCACTCCAACGTCAATGTTGGGCAAGAGGCACCACTCTCTTTATGCAAACCTCAATGGCTTTGAAGTGGAAGGTATGCGCAAGGTAAGTCTGGAGCATGTTTAGTGCCTACCTGTACCATTTCTGGTTGACCGAGTTTCAAAATGTACATTCTGGAGATGCCCTAATAATGTTACTTGCAGTTACATTATTGGCTTTTAGTTAATTTCAGCCCTTGTATAAAGCCCCACTAATGTTGGAGAGTGACAGATTACATATTACAGGATTACAAGAATCTTATTACAAGAAATGATTAAAGATTATCTAGGGGGAAAAAAAAACATGCCTATCACCAATCCGAAAGTTGCTGTTTGATTGCACAGAAATATTTGGGAATAAAACTTGTAATAAAAGGCATTTATTTTGATTGTGAGATTTTGACCAAATGACACTCACCTCGAAACAGTGGTTGTAGATGATGGCACTATTCTAATTAGAGGATCTAAACTGGAACTGAAAAATGTTTTTATTGATATTCTGTGGTAAAGTACCTGAATGTAATAGGATTATGTTGAGTTAGTTATGCTCATGCAGGTAGTTATGCACATTTTAAGCAGGTCATCTCTATTGGATTACAGTACAGTAACCTTTTCTTGATGTTTTATCTGGGGCAGTGCTGTAACAGCTCCAATGCAAACCATGAGTTGGCAGGCACTGTGCTCAGCCATAATGACCTTGTCCTAAATTTCACACCTCTGTATAGCCGCAGGGGGCTGACAGAAGATCCGCTTAATGGTAACCTATTGAAAATCAATAGGGATCCCATAAGATTTTCATGTAACTGCTGGGTGCATGTACAGCTTGTAAAATGAAACACATGATGATTAAGGAACTACTAGAATGTCTCTGTTAATTCCTCCATGTAGCCAACAAGGGATAGATGAATGAATGACCATGAAAATGATCTGATCTTGTTAGAGCTTGTTGGATTTGGGCAACAACAGCAATTGACGTTAAAAAAATCCAATATATTTGTATTCAATAGCATCTGCAATGAAATTAATTATTGGTAGTGTTTTTTACTGGCCTTGTCAGAAATAGAATTGATTTAAATGTCAAGGATTTACCTGGAATGTCAATTCACATTTATTAGATATAAAACAAAGTTTGCAGATAACAATATCACCTTAGTAGGGGAGATGCAGTGATGCACTTTACCATACAGTTGCGATTTTTTTGAATTACCTTCATTCCTGTATAAATGGTTCCTAAAATATGGTCTGATCTTTATCTAAGTCATAAAAACTGATACACAATGTGATTTAACAAATAACACAATTTGTTTTACTTTTAAATGTTTTTATTGAACATATTGTTCCAATGTTAACAGCTTTGATAGGAAAAAACATGAGATTTAGCAATAATTCCAAAATGCAAATTTTCCTCTGTCTAAGAAGAAAAGTTGCGGTTTGGGGTCATTGTCATGCTGCATGACCCAACCTCTGTTAAGCTTAAGATCACAGACAGTTACCCTGATATTCTGCTGGAGAATTTCCTGATACTATTTGGAATTCATTGATCCCTCAATGATTGAAGCTGTCCAGGCCCTGAGGCAGCAAAGCAGCCCTAAACCATAATGCTAACTCCACCAAGCTTCACGGTTGAGATGAGGTGTTACTGTTGGTATGCAGTGTTTTTCCTGTTCCAAATATAGTGCTGGGCATATAGCGCAAATATATAGCGTTTTTTTTTTGTGGAGAGCAGTGGTTTCCTCTTTGGTATCCTCCATGAACACCACTGTTGTATAGTGTTTTTCTTATTGTAGACTCATGGACACAGATGTTAGAAAGTTCAAGAGATGCCTGTAGATCCTCAGCGGTTACCTCAAGGTTCTTTGTCACCTCCTTGACCATTATGCGTTGTGCTCTTGCTGTGATCTTTGCTGGATGCCCACTCCTAGGGAGAGCAGCAGTGGCACTGAATTTTCTCCATTCGTATACAATCTGTCTGACTGTAGATTGATGGAGGCCCAAGTCTTTGGAAATGCTTTTGTCCTCTGAAACTTCCACTTCAACAGATCTCTTCTTTTGGAGAGCAGACTCTCTTGGTAGCCAAACGTTGTGTGGTTGTTATGACCGGATACCTCTAACCCACCTGAATGTCGTCTCATTGATTGGATCACCTGACTTCAATTACCCCCGGCTGTTAATGTTGGAACAATATGTTTAATAAAAACATGTAAAAGTACATTGTGTTCTCATCAATCAGGGTTTAATAGAAGCTGTATTAAACTGTCAACACATAACATGAGAGTAGATGCATTTCAGTCTGGACACAGGAGCTGAGGGAGCATTTAAAAGGTGCATTAGAAATTATCTGTCCATTTCAAACCAGTCGGGATGGGCTGTCGTGTTATTTTGCGGGGGCTGTCAGTCTTGGAGATTATTGTTTATATGCTGTTGCATGCAGTGGGTGTAATTGTGTGCTTTTATTTCCTCATCACCATTTCCATAAGTATGAGTTTGTGGGTGTGTGCGCGCAGGATGTGTTATTGAAGAGCATGCTAGGTATCTCTGTGGTCCAGTGGTATTAGTCAGGCTTGTGTGGGCTGTGATTTATCACACTGCTCATACAATGGTCATCATCTCAGGTGAACCTGGAGACGGGGGGTATAGACAGAGGTAGAGGCAGTAGGAAGAATATCAACAAGAGGAAAACATGGATATCAGGAGGAGAGCAGGTATTGAAGGAGGGAGGTTGGTGATAGTGTAGCATGAAAAGGACACTATGCTTACCCAACCCCCCACATGAAATTGCTGGCTAGTATTTGGAGGTGTGTGTAGAGAAGGCTGGCTTTATTGTGTGAGGTTATGTTGATGGTCTTCTGGATTTCCATGAACCTATGTGTCCTGGGCCAGGACAATATTGCAATATTTGAAGAAGTCTTCTTTCCAGGTTCCAAAAATATATTTGATGAAAACCCCTGTGCAACTACATCACTCACAAGACATTCTGACAGCACTACTAATACTGTCAGGTTTGTGTTTCTGTCTCCTGTTCACTAGCCTATTGCTTTAACAGATAATATAGTTGTTTATGGTTATGATAAAGGTTGATGCACTTACAAACTCCAGGGAACATCAGTTCAAAACTGCTCACAACATCACAGAATGGTTTTGCAAGTCAGTGAAATGACAGTGGTGGGTGAAACGAGAGACTGAGGAGTGTTTTAACTAACTGCTTAATGATTTGAATGTGACAGGGCTAGTTGTGTAATGAAATGCCTGGAGCCAAGTACGCAAAAAAACAATGAATTAAAAAGTTTCTCAAATATAAACCTGCAAAACAAACCTGCCACTATGTATAGGCCTTGATCTGAATTTTGTCTGTGTTGGTTTTGTTGTACACTGTGTTTCTTCCAATCGGGTAGCAGTGTTTTAGAAAAGACTAAAAAGTAGCTGGCCGAAAAGCAGTCATTAATTGGCTATCTGGCTGGCAGCCGGCACTTGTGCAACACACAGCTTGTAGGTAGGATTGCTGTCCATTGTACAATTGGGGTTGCACCTTTTGTGTTTTTATATAAATTTTATATAACAGGGAATCTGATTACCTTATATTCCAAAAAATTCTATTGGTATGTCAACTATGGAGTCTCAACACCATGGTTTACAATCCCACTGTCTACAGTTGCATCCATAGTTTAGAAGAATTATGGAAAAGCCATATTGGTCTGTGAATGCAAGTTAGATAAAGCAGTTGTCATTGTCAATCTTTTCACCACCCGCATGATTCCTCTGAAGGCTAATTAGCTAGTTAACAGAGGACTACACCCTCTGTGGTGTGCACTCTTAACACCTGTGTGGATGCCATATGGCTGCCTCTCTGATGACTGTTGGTTGTGCACTGTATGAGTTCCAAACACAGCTTTAAAGAGACGAGTGGCCACATGGAACCTATTCTCTCTTCAGTTTCCTCATGTTATCTGACCCTGCATTTAGCCATGAAGCCTCAGTTATTATAGCTCAGGGAAGGATGAAGCCTGGGCCAGCCTGGCACGGTTTCAGAGCTCCCTTCAGTGTTCTACCACTCTATAGGCCTGAATGTCCCAGCTTTGGTTTCTCCCTAGCTTTGTTAAAAACATTGTTCTAAATCATACATCAACAATGGTAATGATGTTCATGATTTTTTTATTATCTTCTTCAATGGCTAGGTCGTGGTACCTTTATCCCCCATAGCTTTAGTTCCATCCATTGCCTGATCTCAGAGACTTTTGCAGATATTATCCAGTCTTTAGGAATCTATGGCCAGGTCCTATGACTTATAATGTTCATAGGCATTTCTGTGGAAAACCTGCTCCACGTCTGAGAAGATGTTGAAGCTAGTGTTTCATCATATATGAGGTGTTACCCCCATCACAAGAAATGACTTTACCACAGGTATTGCATTTAGCAATGCCATTTTTCTACCTGGTAAAACGAGGCCAAACTTCAGTGCTTGTCAGTCACTCTGTGGTCAGCCGTTGAATCTATCTAGTTTGTAAATGCAGCTAGGCTTTGTCTTCATCGCTTGCCATACAATGAACTGTGACTATGTGAGTGAAGCACAGCAAAAAGTTTTTTAAAAAAGAGCTACATTTTGCTGCTCAAAACAGCCAATTGTGCAATTGTGACTGCAAAAGTGCAATTGTATTACACTCATAGGTATCAAAAGGCAGAATCAGAAGTGTTTTTCATCATTCCCACAAGAAATTTTGGAAAAACTTCCAAATAGGAATCAGTTTTTTGTTCCTAACCCTGATCATTGATCATTCTGGTGCTGTCATTTATTTAAGGTGAAAGATCTCCTCTAGCTGTAGAGTTGGTGGATAACGTTACTGTCGAGTTACCCTGCTTTTTGTGTTTGTGTCTGAACCCACCACCCTATAGCACTGGGGTTGATATTGACCTATTGCCAAATGCAAAGGCTTGGGTGTTTAGCAAGCACATGACTGTGACGCCAGCCCTACAGCTCAGCACTGACCCAGTTTGTACCTATGGGAGAATGCAAAATGGAACAGTGCATCAGTTTATAAGACCTGGTAATCAGATCTCTCCATAACCTTCAGTTTTGAAATGAAACACAAACTCAAAAAGAGGATGTATTTATGGAATCTCTGGAGGAGTATAACCAAAATCATCATAGCAAAGATGTCAACTTCACGGCATCCAATCTGATCACATTTTACTCTGCTACCATCAAGGGAGTGAAGCAAAGAAACACTGTGATGAGCGTAGTGTTCGCTGTGTTAGATAGGCATGAATACAAATGTAACATAGTGCTCTGGCATTGCACTAAAACAGTTTACTAGGCTCAGTATTTTCATCTCTTCATTATAGTCCCATGAGTATTATGGATCCTTGAATAGACATCTTGAAAGATGAACTAAAACATTATTCCTGGTAGAAATGATTTATATCATGCTCTCGGTGGTGTATTTTCAAGTGACTTAACTGTTCTAGGTGTTTTTGTGGTGATTTGGATAGTTTTCTTTCTTTCTTCTCTTTGTTTTTCATTATTCTGTTAAATTCAGTACTTACATACATACTGTACAAAAAATACAATACAAAGAAAAAAAAACATTAGGCAACAGTGTTAAAACAGTGTTGCAATATTGCAGTCACAGATTAAGCAGATCAAGTCCAGTCAAGACCAAGTGCAGTTGCTATGCATGAATCAGAGCACTTAGAGAAACTGACCATGACAATGGATGGATTTCTGAAGCTGTAATAATTAGAAATTGAGACATTCAAACAATTTTGACATTGTTTTCATTTAACAGTCTTAAAAATAACCTGAATGTATGAAAAATCTGATTTTTATTTCTAATTCTTCCAGGCTCCATTAATCCACAAGTTGCTTTGTGGCTTAATGGTGTGTATGTGTGCGCACACATGTGGTTTTCCGTGGCCGTCTAGGATGTTATGGCTGGTGAATAATTGATCAGAGCAGTGCTAGTCTCATCTCCAGTGTTTGGTCTCTCACCATATCCCAGCCCCTGTGTGTCTGTCTGGGGGAGCTGCTGGCCCTGACTGGTAGTGGACTTGGGGTCACTGTGAATGTGCAGAGTGCAAGTGTCTACCCACTGTGGAAAGATCAGTGGTGAATAAAGTACTGCATGGAGAGGTTGTTGTCTAAGCCTAAACACAATGGTGTGTTTAGTTTAGCTTTCTGATATTGCAATGCACCACTTCAGGTAAAATTCTGCCCAGAAAACCAAAGAAATTAGATTGTTGACTACCAATTTATACGTTCTGAATAGGTCATCGGACGATCATTGTTTCAACCGCCCAATCAAAAAAAAAGAAAAAAGTTTCAATTGCCGGATCAGGAAAGTGGTCCAACGTATTTATTGTATTTGATTTTCCTCCCACCACCATGCCTCCTGCTAATACTGCCTTACAGTTTAAGTATGACACCAGATTAATTGTGAGGGCCACGGTTCAGTAGTTGAGGTCTTAAAGCTCTCCTCTCAGCTGCGGATGGCGACATTTTTATTGTGCTGTTTTCCATCTGCAGTGTTTGCCTCATTAAAGTTTAACCCAATCATTGTATCATACAGACAGGCTCTGGCTGCCCCTCCTATGTTAAAATTCACAGATCTGCAGCCAGCCAGACAGACATGTCTTCATCGTCCTCTAAGGGCTCTCTGCCCTCTATGACATTTCTGTGCCATTTGGACCTGCTCCCAAAATGCTGGTGAGATTAAACCCATGATTACCTGTGTTACCCCTCACAGCGGGAAATGCTGTTGCCTCAGGGAGGGAGACTCCTATTGGACCCACTGAATGTTGTGGAAAGGTCACTAGGGCCTTGTATTACTGAAGTACTTTATTATAGAGTAAAGATATTGAATGTGACCCTTAGATGATGTCACAGGTTCAAGTACTACCCTTTGTTTTGTTAGACTATATCCTACAGGTTTCCAGCTTTTGTGCCATAGGTTTGTAGTGTTTTCTGACCATCTTGTGACCCTCTCTGTCTGTCATCTGGAACCTAACCTTCAGATTAATGGCCAAGCTTGTGCCTCCCCACTGTTCTGAATATGTTTAAGATGTCTGCCCCATACCATGCCTCACGTCTAGACAAGGTAAAATATCATCTATGTACTGGGATATATTTTCAAGGTCAATCTTGATGTCCCCTCATATTTTTTGTGGGGCTCTTTTGTTTGTCACCCTTAAGGGGAATACAGATCAGTTTAAGAATGTATTGTCATTCTTTTGGTCAAGGTCAGTCCAATCAATATTTTTTAACATCACCAACTCAAAAGACTCGAACCTGTGACATTAACAGGATGTAAACTCTGCAGCTGATGTCTAGACAATGAATAGACTACTTTTGTCAACAGAATGTTATTTTTGTTGAAAATCTGTTTGTTTTTTTGTTAACAAGCTTTATTCTTCATAAGCATCATCCGTTTTGAACAGAAAATACATAGTAGCCCTATGTCTTAATGACAGCCCAGATTCCAGTCTTTGTTCTGTGGATTCTGGCTTGGAGAGAGAGAGTGGTTCATGCCCAAGAATATCGACTGTACTGTCCTAGACAATAGGATTAACCTACATGAATTGTGAAATTGAATATTGTTATCCTTTTAAGAAACAAATGCTTGAACACAATGACGCCATTGTAAACAAGCAAGCATAAATAAAACACCTCTGTAAATAACAATGGTTTAGAATGTTGTCACTCTGTTTGCTGCATACGGGTATTCCCATCGCTCACTCACAATAAGTTTCTCATCAGGATTACACTGAAAAAGCATCTGGGGGAATGTCTCCGTTTGAGCATTTGGTGAGCCCTGGGAGGCGAGGTGTTGGTTGGTTAACAGCAGTGATGACAGTGATGGAGTAGAAGGAGTGGTTTTGGAAACACCAAGAGAGGTGACTTGGTCCTTGTGGGCTGCTAGAAGGTATTAATTCAATTCATTTTATGCACTTCCATCTCTGACTGACTGAATTAATTATAGCTTGTGGAGGGCAGCCCAGTGGAATGAAATTGGCTGAATGCTGTGCCAAAATTTGTTCGTCATTTTTTTTGTTTGTGTCAAAGCTGTGGTTACCAAAGGCTGTTTAACACAAGTCATGTGAGACTTTTAATCCATTAAATCAAAGCAATCAAGTGCTTTTAATGTAGTTTTGCCACTCATCATACCATGTTGAGGAACGAACAAAGGAACTAACAAAAGATCATATTAAAAATCATATATTTGTGGGCAAAAAACAATATAATACTTGTATGTGAGGGAGTTATATCATGACAGTAACAGTAAGCTGAGCGGGACTGTGTAGGATGTTGCCATATTGTAGGTTCTTGAATGACACTTACCTCAATAAATCTGAATGCTGCCTATTCTCCTCTTCATTTTGACTGGTATGTTTTGAAAGCAGATTTCATACAGCCATTCTTAAGCTTTTCTGTTGTGCTAGACTAAATATTAAGTTGTAGCTGATGTGATGGTTGGGGGGGTTGAGGGGCTTGTGTGCATATGCAATTCTCTTTGACAAGATTAAGGCTCATATCCTTTTGAAGCTGTGAGAGTTCAGCCTGTGGAGGAGAGGGGGAGGGACAAATCATCTCCACTACATTCTGTCTCCCTTATATCCATTTTCTGCTGACATTGCACTAATGGAATAATTTTGCGACCACTTGTGCTCTCCATCTTTTGACTTTTGAAAGGCCAGATGTCCTCTGCATGTCTAACACCTTATTAAGACCTTGGAGGCTAGGGGAAATGCAATGTATTTATTTGTGAACTATGAGATGATGTGGCAGCAGCTTGCAAGGCTAGTATGGATTTTAATTACTGTGTCAGAAGGGGCTTTTTAAGGGGAAAGCCTGAGACAGGCCTTAATAGAGACGAGATGTTCGAGTTGTCATAATTAATATTACACCTACCTCGCATTACAGGTCCTACAACATACTAACCATGAGGTAAACCAGAGACTGAGTTCATCATCATGATCTTTAATTTACAGATGGGTTTAATGTGATTGGCAGTTGATTTGTAAACCCGCACCAAGCATGAAATCACTTCTGGCATGGCAGATAAATTATTGATTTATGAGAAGGCATCTTAACTAATCTCAATTCTTACTGTATCAACGCTTGGCAAACCATAGGTGTAAGCTATACTGTTTACCCAGGGCTATACCATGTAAAGGTACACAGATGCTGCCATACTACTTCTTTGAGTTTCATGCGTCAGGTATATCACTAACGTATGGAGGAGGAAAACCATAGGGGGCCACTTCCAGACAGTACATTTTCATTTTGAACCACCTCACCCAGAGGACATGTGTAGTAGAAGAGAAATGCTGGACGCCTGGGGGAAGTAAAGGGGTGATTTTGGTCGACTCTTTGTTCTCTAGTGCTGTAGGAGAGACCCCCTAATCTGTCATCGTCAGGTGCCCAGGGGCGATGAGTCGTGATAAATACAGGATGGGATTTGAGAGGACACTTAAGAGGGTTGCTTCATGACTTATATATGAGTATAGGGAGAGAGCTGCTGTTATTAAAATACCTAGAGCAACAAACAGCTTTCTCCATGTGTAGGGTTTTTGAGCGATATTGCTCTGCTGTGTTTGAGACTACTGTAGATACCAGCCTACCCAATAAGGTTTTTAGCACTTGCCATGCTTTTTTTCCCGATTTGAGATTGATCTTGCTATTGAAAATAGCTTGGAAAAGGTATTTGAAAACTGCATTTTAAAAAACAAAAAAAAACAAAAAAAAAAAAAAACAAAGAAACTCTGCAGTTGAGCATTGAGAACGAACGTTCCTAAACTGATGGTGACCCATAATTTTCACGCAGACTAATGTACAGTGCACAGAGAAGAAAGTGGCACAAGCAGAGGTGTGATAAACTACAATAGCTGCAGGTAGTGAAAGGTTAGCCAACAAGACTTCATAAGATGGTTTATTTTGGGAGACAAGGCAGGGAAGATCTAAACAGTTTCATTACATCATGTTCTGTCTCTTGAGGATATGATGGTGCTTGCAGAGCAGTTCAGGAAACCTCATTAGAAAACCACTGATACAATGTAGTGGGAGACAGATAAAGTGAACCATTGATTTTGCTCTCAATTGTAACGCTTCACTGGTGTCGTAAAAGCCTTTGGTTTCCGCTTTATTGGAAGGGAAGCTCTTCCCAGGCTGTGTTGAATATTGTTTTTGTTTCCCTCCTCTGCTGGTAATTAAAAATGGGTGGGGGAGTAATTTCTCTGACCATGTGGTGTTTGACGGATGGTCTATGGGAGGAGGCCTTTCTCCCTCCATTATTGCTAAGAGCAGACAAGGCCTCGATTAATTAAAGGACATTTCAGGATGCAGCAGACTGCCTCCTTCATGTTAGTCCCTTTTACCGTGCTGCTGAATGAAACTCGGGAAGTACCTGCAGTCTCTCCAGATTGGGAACAATGCTTTTATAAAAATGAATCTGAACTACTCTGAATACCCAGAATGAGAAATTGCCCTCAGGGAGGATATTGTCTGACTCCAGAAGCACTCACAGTAATTATGTCTGGGTGAATGGAGGATTTTACAAAAAACAAATGAACAATGTCTTGCTCCTCTCTGAAAAAAATAGCCTTAATTTAGTAGCCTTTCATTTAGTTTAGTTTGGTAAATCCCATTTGTTTTAGCATATTTGGCTTTTCACACAAATGCTAAATGGTAGTAAGGGTTAACCCCTAAAAATGTATCTTCAATTCACATGGTCAGCCTGGAACTAATCTGACATAACCTTTGCCAATAGTAAGCTCTGTGCTCTTTGACTGGGAATGAAAATAGGCAGCCGAGTAACCAGTGGTAGAAAACAATTCCATTTTTCATATGCCAGTGGGAGTGAACATTGAACTGTGTGTGTGTGTGTGTGTGTGTGTGTGTGTGTGTCTTCGTCTTGCAGTCTCCTTAGACGCTTATAGTGGGGAATCTCTAGCTGTCAGCTGAAAATGCTGATGTCTGTGTCTCTGGGAAACCAGACTCCAGGCAATTCCATACACTTAATAAATGCTTCCCGTGGATCCCAGACAAAGGATAATCTGGTTCCTTCATCTCCACGTAGCCATATCTGTGTTACCAGTTTTCTTTTCGTCGTCCAATGCCCAGAAGAAAAGGAGGAATTCCAGAAGAGCTCAAAGCCGTTTTGATTTTCCCTTTCAGAGGCATACAAAATAGCAACTGACCCAGATAGTCAAGTGGAAATTGAGCTCTTGTTACAAAGCTCAGTCATTGTCAGCTTCTTATTAGTGACAGAAATGATGCAAGTGGATAATTTGTCTGATGCAAATCACCAGTAAAAATGCTATATTATATACATGCTACATTTCTAATCTTAATGTTTAGCACAAGTAGGCTGCGAGAACTCTGGTTTATGATAAATGTCTTTAAAGTCACTTAGTGTTGCTCAAGTTTTACTTTTATTTGTAAGGTCTGTAGTTAAATGACTCACTGTTTTAGTGGTGCTGGAACCTTCTGCAGTGTTGCCATATTGTGACCCACTATGCAATTGTTGAGTTTGTCTGAGCCACCCGCGACACACAAGAGGTCATACAGAGGTTAATCGGACAGGATCAGTCTCATAAGGCTATGATAGGCATGGGCAGGTTTGGCTCTAAAGGGCTAGATGTAGTTGCTTTAGTTAGATTTAGTTACTACTAGTCATCTGTTAAAGAGTACAAGAAAACATCTCTGTCAAAACAAATGAATCTTGGCATTTGACATGAATTCTACCTTCATAAAATTTGGATTTGCAAGCAAATCTCATCTCGCAAGTTTCCTGAAACAAGAAATGGTCTTTTTAATGACCTGCATGCTGAAGACCATGTTACTATGGTGACCAAGTGCTTTGTTAGCGTGTGTTCTGAACACAGGGCTACCTTCAATTATCTGTTTGTATCTAGAATAATGACCTGGATGCTAAAACACTGGCCCTAAGTGGACCTTACCACCTGCAGCCTTTTGTTGTGTGAGTGGCAGCAAGGGTAGCACTGTCTCTGGATCACAGGTACCCAGTCCTACCTGATGGCTAAAAGAAAGTCTCCAGTATGTTTCAATATGCTTCCCAAGGAACAATTACAAGATGTGGATGGATTCCAAGATCATTAGAATCAGAATAGAGGCAGACGGAGGCTGAGTTCACCCTGGCTGGCCTGCCTCTGAGGTGATTGATTGGGCTTTAGTGTGGTCATCCTAAGAGGTAGACGGGGACGTTGGGACTTGACTCTTGTAACCGATGGCCAAACAACTCTCAAGGACACATAGGTTCACCACTAAGCTGAGGCTAACTCTCCTTCAGCCATTATTAGTATTTTTGCTGAGAAAAAATGCTCACTATTAAGCTTATCTTTCTTCACATTTTTCAAATGTTTAGGGAAAGCATACTGCATGTCTTGATAGGTTCTTTCCAGTCCCATCCCTTCAGCCTCAATCTGAAAAAGTAATTTAGGCTGCAACAATTTCCACCAGGGATAGTCCCTGTTTTGTGTTTCCTATAGGTCTACCACATTGGACATTTGGGGGAACTATGAAGTGTAGGTGTCTAGGAAAATCAGTTTTCTGAGTATCATGCCTCTGTGTCTCACATGAGGTGGTTCCTTACACCCTATCAGTCAAGTGTTACGCTGATACAGGCCCAGTGAAGCTGTGATGTAGTCAACAATTCCATTGTGTTTGACACATAAGTACAATGTTGTTTTGGTTTGATTTAATGCCAATAGCCCTGCAATAGGCTTCCAGTTTATCTGAAAATGTACCGTAGTCACCTGGAAAACCCACCAAAATCACCACACTTGATTACATTTAGGCATTTACCAAACACTCCAAACACAGTAAAAAAAAGCTCCTGCATCACCGACATTACAAGTAGCCAATAATGAGTTCAAGAGATAAAACAACAGTGGCAAGACAGTAGAATAAGCAAAAACATTGCTGTGTCCCTGAAAAATTGATGTATCATCAACAAAGCAAATAGATAAAGTGCTAGGCATGGATTTTTTTCATTTATTGCCAAGCTGTACACTTTCTGAGCAATTTCTCCATGGCGCCTTAATACATCATTTACAGAGGATGATGAGGGAGTTGGTTTTCAAGATGTTTAAGGTACATTTTCAGAAAATGTGTGTCACTGACTGTATCAGGCCAGGTCTGTATCATCTTATCTGGTGCATCAGCCATGCCCAGCCATGTTGTAAATTTAAAGGGTGTTTTACTTGCTGACTCACGACATGTACTGATTAGAGATGTAATGCAAGAAGCATCTTTTTTGCCTACAGTGACAAGCAGCAATCACATCTCTGCTTTGACTGCAAGCGTTGCTCAACTAATTTCGACAATAATGGAAATTTACTATAAAATGCATCCATTTTGGGAAACTGCAGTGGGACTGGCCATCACTCAAAGATATAGCAAATAAAGCATTTGGGACGTTATTGTCTCCCTCAACCAATTTAAAATTATAGCCACTTTAATTTGGATGTTTGTGCAGATTCATATGCAGTGTTGCACCACATTTAGCATTTTAGCTTACACATTTGTTTTGCCTATTTTTGCCCACTACTTTTGCTGCAGGTTTTCCTGTTGATCTTGACACAGTTTGTCCTTTGCTTAAATCACTATTTTCTTTTTTAGCCAGTCAAATTAATGTGTCTACTAGTTTGTGTTCTTACCCTGTAGCAAATGGGCCTTCTGGCACTAGTGTGTAACTCACTAACTAGGCATTCAGAGAGGCTATCCTGTACTGCCTCAGCTCCAGGGCTAGTCAACAGCTGGTCGTTAGTGGTAGTGGTAAAACAGGTAGCATTAAAACACCTCTAGGGACCCACCAGATAACCCATCATCAGCCGTCACCAAGACAACAAAGTTAATCCTTGATCTCATTGTAACCTTCTCTGAAAGTGTGATTTTGACCCCTTTGTTGTCTGCAAACAAAATAATCAGTTTTATCTCATTTCATTGTATTTCATCAGGTTCTTTAATATTACATTCAGTGTTTCCCCTAGCTCAGAACATTTATTTGTGGTTGTAGGGTGTGTAAAAAGATATGACGTCTCCCTGACAGCCTAGACCTGCACTTGGACAGACACATTCAAACATTGTCTCAATACATTCATCCTCTCTCTCCTTTGTCCTTACAATGTCTGACTCCTGATACTCCAGTAGCTGATCGGAGGCACATGAACACTGTTTCACACTAGTCAAGCTGACCATAGATAGCCAGAGGGAGCAACAGCTCCCTACAGTTACTATTCACTCATCACACATAAGCAGCCAAAGTCAGTCTAGGTGACTGTGCTGTTCAATGTGCTTTACACTGAGGACACACCCTCCCCTCCCCTCCAGCTTATCTGTTCGCCCTGTCTGTCCATCTGCTCTCGCTGCAGCAATTGCACTCCTCTGCCAGATCTACTCCCCCCACTTCCCTCCAACCCCTCAGGGTGCATTTAGAGCATCCCTAACATAAAAACAGAATGACATCATTCAAAAGATGGACCGACCTTAGGTATCCACTGCTTCCAGACTTTAGATTTTCCACATAAACACTCAAACACTCAAGATGGTGCTGATTTCTTCTTTAAGCCTAGTGGTTACTTATCTTAATGCACCAAATTGAGTATCTGCCCTGTGAAACCACTCATAGGAAAGCCACCTCCACTGCTGCTCTGTCCAGCTGTCCCTTCAGTGAGAGCTCACAGGATAACAAGCTTATTCATGTAACACCCAGGGCTTGATAATTAATAAAGAGGGATTAAAATCCAATCAATAAATTCATTTAAACTTCAGAATCTGTCTTTAGTATATAGCAATCAAGAAAGGTGGAAAGCATGTGCTTTAGTCCTGCTAGGTGTGTGTGTGTGCTTGTGTGTATGTGCCTTTTTTTTTTGCTCTCTGTCTCCCTTACCCCTTTCTCTATAGTGCTATGTGAGAGCAGAGAGCTCTTCTTTTTCCTGCTGTGCTGTGAGTTAGTGTGCGATAACAGGTGTTCAGTTCCAGTGGTGGGCTGATGGAGCTGCCGTAATGAAAAGCCTTTTTAGTTGGCTGTCATCTGTCAGCCAGCGTTGGATAGTGCTGTACAAACAACAGTGGCTGACATCTGAGTAGAGAATAGCTTTTCAGTAACTCAGGCATGGAAAATTATTTAAGCAACCCTGCAGAAATCGGGCTCCTTCCCTACTTTGCCGTTAATGCAATAGGTACACTGGTACTCTGATGTATTCTGGTGTTTTATGAAAAAGCACAAGCCAATAAAGCTGTTATTTTTGTCCTTGTTTTTCAGAATGGTACTGACTATGGGTTCCTGGTGCGTCAGAACTCCGAGCTCTTGCGAGCCCTTGATGAGCTAGAGAAGACCTGCACCACACTGAGGGAGGAAAATGGCCTGCTGGTAAGACTCAAACAATAGAGGGAGCTTGTGGTCTTCATTGAAGTCTTGCTGGAAAGTAGGCCAACAGCAAAAATGCACGATGAAGGTGCTGTGTCAGATTAGTGATGAAACATTCACTGTCTGATTTTGTTACTTTTATTTATTCAGTATGTAAAAGAATCTTTTTTTTGGCACTGTCTTGGTCTTTCTTCATGTATCTTTTCAATTTCTGCTGGTAGCACTGGCAGACGGGAGGTGATGCTAAAACTAGGAACCCAACCCTACTGCTATTCACTCCCTATTCAAGCCATGGTTAGGCTTTTTGAATCCCTTTCCTAAGGTTCCAGTTGTGTACTGTTTTGGTGACTTTCACTTTTGGCATTGCTGTGTTAGTATTTGCTGCAGGCCCTGCCAGATGTTGATATTTGCCTCCCCTGTGTGCAGCGAAAGAGCAGTGCCCCAGAGACTGAGGAGAAGGTCAGGCGGCTAAGGAGGAAGAACACAGAGCTGGCTGTTCTTGCTAAGAGGCTGGAAGAGCGAGCTCGCAAACTGCAGGAGGCCAACCTCAAAGTGGTATACTGCACTAAAAAATCCCTTTTACATTGTCATGGTGAACTGCATTGCCCAGCCTGTTCGTCCCCACTCCGGCCCAAATGATGGGAGTCACCCATTATCGAGAACCAGCGTCCAAATCACCACATCACCATCATTTCCAGTAATGAGCTGAATGGAATAGTTGAGCAAGTGATGAATGGGAGCCATTGTTGAAGAATTCCAGCCCCCCATTGAATAGTTCAGTGGGTCACTGAGGACGCTCTCAACAAACAATATTATACCTAAATAGTACACAAGTATAGAACGGCTTCATAGTCATTCAGTCTCACCAACATTTCTGTTTAAATATGAAGTAAGTAAATATGAAGTAAGTATTCACGAGTAGGAAAGATTCCCCAGCCCAGGCCTCTGCCAAAATGCTACATTAGTCTAGTGAGCCAATTCAAAGACCACCTATGTCTGTCCTGGCCCTCATGGCCATCGGCTGCTTCTGTATCCCTCTGCACCTGTTCACCAGACTGAGGGAGAGTCCCTTCGTACTACCCCGTTCCCCTCCCACTCTCCTCCTGCTGCTCACCGAATGGCAGAGCAGTGTAATTGTAAAGCTACGCACACAAAGAGTGAATAACTCTTGTAAGAGCTCTGCAGCCCTAGACCCTATATATACTAATTTACTCTTGAGGCCTTTTCCTTGTAAAATACTTCATTTCTCTTCTGAGGGTTCAGTGCGCGGGTGAAAATAACTCATCCACTCGTTGATGTACGATTACGTGACTTGTTGAAAATATAGACTACACTTCTAGCTGGGGTAATGTCACTTCGCGGACGATCCCAAGTTCAATATCGGAGAAACAAAAAGTTAGCAATTACCTTACGTTGTCAGACTGCACCCATGTCCATCTAGCAAGTGATGTCTGTCTCACACAAGCGGATGAGGAAAAAAGGCATGTGCGTGTGGTGTGTTTATAAGCAACAGCTGGCGCAGCGTTAGAGATCAGTTTAGATCAATTTCTATGCATAGATCAACTTTTTATTTCGTGGCGTCCGTTCCGATATTGTGGTGGTGCGCCACAGATATGTAGGGGAAACACTGTATGTGGTATTCAAGCTCCATGACTGTCCCTAAAGCTGTCCCTGTGACTGATTTCATATTATAGACTAGCTGCTCTTTGCTGACCCTTGACCTCCTCCCTTCTCCTGTACAGGTGAACGCCCCAGCACCGATGAGGCTTGGGTCCGTGGAGCAGTACAAAAGGGCATTTGCCCGTCAGCGAGCCCGTGACCTTGCCCAGCACGCCGACACACTGCTGTCTAAGGACAAGGAAATTGCTGCCCTGCAACAGGAGTGCAGAGAGCTTGAGGCACGACTAGGCACTGCTAAGGTAGTGACAACCCATTTCCCCAGTAGGGATGTAACAACATGATATTTTCACTGTATGACTATTGTCTCCAAAAAATCACAGTTTGACGTTATATCACAATGTCACTTTTTCCTAAATTATATTTACCATGACCAACAAAAAACAAACACGTGTTGGCTTTATTTATTTAAAACTTGCATTGCAAACTTAATTTTATAAATTAAGAAACATTTCACACAAATGTCCTCAGTAATGTTTCATTAATATGAAAATACCCTTATACCTCACAACAATGGGCTACAGGGCGTTGGTACACTGGTGATCTCTCCATCTCCTCTACTGCTATTCAATGCTTGAATTGCTGGCACCATTTTTCTTCATTGATCAAGTGATTACCCACTCAATAGTGTGATGAGGCGCTGTAGTTCCTGGACATGAAACGTGGGATAACTGGATGAACTGAAAGCGATCATTGTGCTTCTGTATTTCCGTGGACTATATGGTGGTAAAAACACAGATATTGACAGCCACTGGTCAGGAAAGTCTGAACAGAGACAAAACATGCCAAGGACCTGCTTCAGAGAAATCCTGTAAGAGTCGGAAGAATAAGAGGAGAGGAGATTAGAGATGAGTGTGTGTGTGTAAAAGCACATTCCATGATGGATTTAGTTGACTGAGTTAATTTATTATTGCAATGACAAGTAGCAAGTCTAACCATACTACTATAATATTTTATACTGCAAGCTATAAGAGTACCTGCATAAAAGCGCATTCCAAGAATTCCATGCAGTAAATTCAGGATGAGGAAATCTGTCATGCTTTTTTACTTCATAGTTTTATAAAGCACAGAAGCTTCGTGCACAATGCACAACCAACAGTTATGTTATTATTGAATGGAATATACTTTTCCAGCGACTCTAGTGAGCAGGTCAGCTATTATAATTAATAGTTTCTGCATTTTTGCCTTGCAGATTATTAAGTGAATAAAATTTAATGGTCCAACACGGTTTCTTAGGTTATAAGAAAATGGGTAAATACGAAGCTGGAGGCATATAGCTTGTGGTACCATATGCAAGAGGGAGAGTGCATAGACCAGATGTCAAGGTGAAAGAATTACATTCTTGTAGGGTAATGTAGCAAGGAAGTTAATCACATTGTAGCCTATGTTGATATTCATTCAGTGTCGACTTTCTACACCTCCTGCTGCTTACGTTCTGTTTAACCTATAATTACTATGCTGTATCTGGCCCCCACAAAATCCCCTGCCTGACTACACGGAGCACAATACAATTGAGTTATGAACATCACTCTGCCTGCCTGATTTTTTTTTTTTCCCTGTGCACTCCTCCTTGCCCTCAGCCGAGAGCGGAGCTGCAGGCTACAACAGCAGCACACATCACTAATGGTATTTAAACTGTGGACATGGTGTTAAAGGAAATGCTTGTGGTTTGATGAACTTCATTTTTTATCATGGCAAACCTCAGTACCAGTATATGTTACATTTCTATTCCTCAGTAACCAGAGTCAGTTTCCTTGGGCCAAGTTGAACCATGGTCATGAGTTTGAATATGAGCTCATTTTCCATTGAAAGGTTTTGTTGAGGCCAAATGCTCTGATTAATCCATGTTTGAACTTCATTGAGTTCTTA
Source organism: Monocentris japonica (assembly GCA_900323365.1). Taxonomy (NCBI): domain Eukaryota; kingdom Metazoa; phylum Chordata; class Actinopteri; order Trachichthyiformes; family Monocentridae; genus Monocentris; species Monocentris japonica. The sequence continues at coordinate 22,902 of OOFE01002816.1, read as the reverse complement.
TTGATAATAGTCTGCCTACTGTGTCATCCAGTCCTATTCACCAACCTTGCCACAGGCGCATGATGCCACAAGGTTGCTCTCTGCTGGATGGCATTGGTACTGCTCATTCCATATCACTCCTAAGCCCTTATTAGAACGGCTGCATCAATGCTGATGTCTAGATGACAGTGGAGGAATAGGCTGCCTCTCTAAGTGCCTGGTTTAATTATTGGTCCTGATATTTGTGGATGTGAACATCTGTTGGGTTCATGAATGAACGGTGTTAGAGGCTGAGCTGTGCACTGATCTAATGGGGGTGTTGTGTTATATTTTAGATGTCAGACTAAATTTCTCTAAGTCTTTGATGCAATTTAGTAAGTGGTATGCAATATGAACTTTTGTAGCCAGTGCTAACTTCCACAAGCAAACCATGGTGTGTCTTTATAGTCACTCTCTGGTTGATCATCTGAGCCACCAACTCCAGACCTCAATCCACCAACACTCCCACCACACACACACACACACACACACACACACATGCACACACACTCACTCTTGCTGTTGCTGTGAATGGATAATAAGCACTAAATCAATAAAGGCATTGTCTCATGGCTGTCTTTTTCAATGCACGTGTTTGTCTCTGTGTAGGGTTCCCCCGTTCCATCTGGCAGACTGGAATTTGAGAGGCTTCTCCGGGAGTCTCAGAGGGAGGTCCTGCGCCTCCAGAGACAGCTGTCGGTCACCTCATCCAGAGAGCAGCATGACCAAAGCCTTGACGCCGGTGGCCAAGAGAAGTCTGGGGAACCCAAGAAGGAAGAGGGGGAAGAGAAGGTACAGCCAGCCATGCTATCTGCATCACCTGATTTAAGAACCCAGCCCAGCTCTACACTGACCCCTGTTGGTGATAGAGAGCTTTAATACAAGCTTAGTCCATGCACACCAAAACAGATGAACTCAAAGCAAAAATGAATTATTGCTCCAGACATCAACTCAAAACAGCAACGTCCAAGGACTGGGAAATCCCGTCATTGTTGCTGTGGAGCAAGGAGCTTTTTTACCTCCGCGATAATAACGGCCAGATCTATATATGCAACTCCAGTCAGTATCCACGTTCAACTGGATGTGGAGAGTTTCTGAAAAGCCAGTGTGATGACAGTGCAATTGCTTAGGGGTAAGTCTCCGATTACGGCAAACTAACGCAGACCAGGTCATGTATTTTCACCTATGAGGGTGGATGGTGTTAGTACTACAGTTGGGATTATACGTTGTTTGTTAAAGTGGAATTTGGTCCACTGGGCTTTTGGGGTTTTTGTTAAAGCTTAGTGTATGTTTGCATTGGCATGGATGCTGTTTTGCAGTGTTATATAATGGCTTGCTGTTGGAGCCAATACTAATCTGTCAGAAGCCATAATGAGATGATTCCCTGTCTTGAACTTGGGCCTGATCAAAGATACAGATGTCACATACTCTGATCCTCATTGCATTTAATTCGGATCCTCTCTGCATTTAATTCTTAGAAACAATTCCTCCTTTCTCCCCCATACGTGTGATGCTCAGATATACAGTACCAGTCATTGACCAAAAAGTCTAGAAATACAGATTTCACAAATATATGAATGAATTGAAAAGTGCGGGATGGATTTTATATGTAGTGGTGAAATCTTGTTAGCCATACTAAAGAATGTCTGCAACAAGGGAAAAATGTCATTTCCCTAGGGTTCTCTTGAAAATCTGTACTTATAATGAAATAAATCTTAGAGGAACGGTTTCATAAATGAATTGCAACATCCATCATTTTAAGGCATACATCTTATTTAGGGACATCTAAAGTTTTTGAGTGAAATTTTCTACTCCCTGTGAAGCTCAAATGAGAATGACGATTGTGGTAATCTGTCGTTTGTGGGACACACACACGCACTCACAGTGCCACGCGCACACCCAGAAAGGGGCCATGTTGTGTGAACTCTAATCCCCTCTAACAACAGAATGGTACAGTCCAGTAATCCGCTCTCTGTTGCTGTGGCAGCGGTGAGAGGGTTTTGGGTGGAAGGTAAGACTTCAGCCGCACCAAAGACTTTTCTAGCTCGCCCTGCTCTGGATAACTAGCAGGCCAAGGGAAGCCTTGACATTGCCACAGATCACAGGAAAGGGGTAGGTCGTCTTTTGTGTCTAGGTGTGTGTATGTTTGGGTGTCAGTGGTCCTTTTGGGTTAACCTCATATGTGTCTACTTGGATGTGGGACTGAAGTGGTGCAGGATATGAATTTGAGACTTAACATTGCAAACTGAACAGTGTCATGGCAAACACAGAATGAATTCTAGAGAATTGTCTCAAGGAACTGGGTATTGCATCCATATAGAATTGACCTGCTTATTCTGGAAAAGATTATTAGTCTGTTTGTGTCCCGCCTGCTCTATTGCTGTTACTTGCCCTATGTTAGTATTGCAATATGACTCGCAGCTAAGTGGATTTCTGTTTTTAGGTCTTGTAGCTGTTATTTTTGTATGTTCATTTCAGTAATCCTACATTGTAACTCCAACCCTTGTCTGTGATGGAGTATCACTTACTTGCAAATTAGAAAGACGAGACATGCATGAGGCCTAGTCAAGGGCAGCCTGTCAGAAACCCTGTTTTGTAACCGTCATATTTTGGAGCTCCCAGATGTAGAATTTGGGCAGCCTGTCTCACCTTAGTGACAGGGTGGTAGAGCGTTTGATTGGTGGACATCGATATGCTCTATATTGAAAAGAAAATCAACGGCCAGGCCAATCCATTAAGGTGCTTTTAAAAGAAGTGATCCAGTTACCCGTTTCAGTAGTCTGCAGGGATTACACCAATGTGCTTATGGCATTCAGGGCCTGCTGAATGGGATCTGTCCCTGCTTTAGTACGCATGGGCCCTGGCTGTACTTTATCCTTTAGTATACATGGACCACACCATGTCAAGTGTACACAATGACACTGCACTGTGTGAAGTGTGTGCAAGCAGAGGTGAGCCATGTTATTAGCATGTAAGCAGGGACCATGTCCAATAAAAGCACATGCATGAGCTGCTGTGACCTCAACATTCATCAGTTCTTGAGGGTAGTATTTAGACACTGCTTTAGTACATTGTGACATGTCTGTTGCTTTAGCTAGACCATTTATTGATGAGGATAGGCATAACCATCTTTAAGGTCTGTATAATTATTACGTTATAGCAGGTCTTTTTGCTCAGTGCACAAATGCACAGTAAATATGTTAACATGCATTCTGCAGCTCACACATGCTTCTAGAAAAATGTCCAGAGTTTGTAAAATAAAATTAAGCAATTGTGAGTGCCAGTTGTGAAACAAGATGCTTTCTATCAAAATGCTCTATTTAGATAAAAATAAAATTTGAATTGCATGCAGGTCAATTAAGCATCCCGTTTAGCTTTCTATCGAGCATGCCTTGCAGGATTTGTGCCTTGCCTTTGTGTCAAATGATAATACAAATACATTTTCACTCTCAGATGACAGCGACCAGCTTTTGTCCAGCCAGCTTATTTTTTAGTGATTATTTAATTAGCCTCAAAAGGCTAAAAAAAAAATGTGTGAGCTGAAATGGCAAGAGGATTTATGATTCAAAACCATTTTACTGTCTTGTGCTGCTCAGAGATGGGCAGAAATGGCATTTACAATATGAGCACATGAAATATATATTGAATTATTTTGTGCATTTTGTAATTGTAACAATGCACTTTGAACCAAGATATTACTTAGGGTTGTATTATTCATACTGTGAAAGTAATGGAGTACTTTTTAGTAGGGTTTGCCTTTTTGAAGGAAGATACCGATATTTCTGGATTGAAGCTGCTAATATTTTATGTCCATAAACAGCATTTTTAAATATGAAGATTTTCCATGGCAAAAAATAAATCCCAAAAACGACTTTGACTGATTGATATCTGTTTTTTAATTAAAGACCAATATCGACCCAATATATCAGCAAACCAATATATTGGTCTAACCTCACATTTTAGAGCTTCTGTTTTAGAGCTTAAGTTCAATAGCAGAAACCAGATGATCACATTTATATGCCTACAGCAAAACAGATGATACTCAGAAGGGTAGACATTCCCTATTCAAGGAAAATCTACTCTCTAAATCCAGTTCTTAAACCACATTCCCTGACATGATGGGGTTTTAGCAATGGTACAATCAAACCCTGGAATTCAGTCTTCAACAGCATATCTCAAATGTATTGAGTCATTTTTTGTGCAATAAGTTTTTGGTGTCTATGAGGTATGTGTTGTTTGTGAATGTGCAGATATCACTATTTGAAAATGCAAAATATGTGTTCTAGCTAAATACTGTTATGACAATCTGTTTTTGTAAGTTATTTTGATACATTGGTTGAAAGACCTTTTGTGACGTGACAAGGCCAATCCAGATGCACTGCGTGCACAAACCCCCTGGCCAATATACTGGATGATCTACCTATCTATTCCCCTTAGAGTCAAAGATGGATGTGCTCTGCAAATATGAATAAAATTGAGTTTAGTTGGTCCGTTGGGGACACGAGAGAGAAGTGCTTATCCAAATGATCTAGTTTCAAGCTGTTACATGACATAAATACAAAAATGTGCTTCAGATTCATCCTCTCACATTCTATGAAATGTCAAGTTACACCGTTTGAACAGGTCTGTTGTAATCCTTTGACTAATTCTATATCTTCGGCCAAATAAACTAAAGTGCAAGTGTGAATTAGGCTACTTACTGTACTTCTGAAAGGGATTCAGGCACTTATGCTCCTAAATGTCTTCGATGAACTGGTGCTCCTTAGGGATGCTGATAGAAAGTAAACTTGTCTGGATCAGATAGATCTTGATTGCTGAGTCCAGACATACGCAAGTTAGTTTGATTAATCAAACCTTACAATTGACATGATAGTCGTGGCTATATTAGTCAAATTTTGAAAACGCTTATCCACGCTCAACAGTAAGTAAATCTCCATTCTTTTCAATGTTTAAATAATTTGAAATAAATTACTATTTTGAGAAATGGGGTTGATTTAACTGCAATATGTGAGTAATGCTCTTGCTTACTTAAAATGCAATGTGAATGTGTTGGTGGTTGTGTTGAAGTGAAGACCAAGGTCTCTGCTCTGCCACCAACATTCGACTGAGTTGACCCTTTCTCTGAACTCTCCACATGAGCATTTGGATTCAAACACTATGAGTGTCGTAACCTACTCTAATCACCATGGATAACATGACATTAAACAGACTGCATTATTGGCAAGCCCAGTGCCTCCACATAGCTTTTATATTGAGATGCTGCTAACCTACATTATGGTTTATATTGCATTTCATTTTGTTAAGTTAATGTGTTGCCACATAAACCTTTGAAAAGAATCATAATAGCCTAAGCCTTGGTCTAATGCTCTCTGTGACAGCCCTTTTATTCAACATAACATTGTATAAATGAGTCATTATGTAATATTCTCCCTCTCTGCTCATCCGTCAAAACGATGTCAGAATTATATCACACATCGCCTGAACCCTGATTATATTTGCTTTGAACTCATTATTGTGGGCACTCACATCCCCTCCTTCAAAAAGGATTGCACTGTTAAGGTTATATTAGCCTTGAAGTGACCATGCAGACATTTTAGGTGCTTTGACCTTTGTTGTGTATTTCATATGTTGACAGTGTATGCAGTAACTCTCAGTTGTAAGACAATGTCTCAACTTCATAGACTGAAGTTAAACACAATCATAGTGTTATTGTCACTTTAAGATTATGATTATATTTCAGTAACGGTAAGAAAAGTTTAGGTTCTCCTACACTTCACCTGGTAAGGCTCGAATAATATTTAGCTAATGCAAAGAAAGGGTTGAAAGAAAGGTTTCGGATGAGAGCTGCAAACTGGTTTCAGTTAGTGTAATAATAACGAAGGACTGTATTTGTAATGTATGTACTTTCCAAGCACTCAGAGTATTGAAAGCATCTCACCTTGGCCACCACTGAAGTGCAGCAGCCACCTTGTTGATGTATAGCTGCCAGATTTTAGCAGAAAGCTCAACACACATCAGCTCTCTCAGTGGAGTAATATAAGCTCATTTGGAATCAGCAGATGATTGACAGCGGTGGCCATGATTGACCAAACAACAGGGTGGGAATGTAGTCAGGGCGCTGGGGTTACCTGGCCTGCTTACGCTTGCGATACATGCCACGGCCTCTTTAATGACCACCAAACTGAATCAGGAACTTTGTTTAGCAGGTGATGGAAAGGAAAGTACTCGTTTAGAGCCCTAATACATAGGCCAATGGAATTAGTGCCTCCTGCTGGCCCTCCGTCACCACTACTAACACCATCTGGTCTCCTATCCACAAGATCAACCAGAGATAGCCTTACCTTAACCTCAGATATGCCACTGATTTTATGCTGAATGGTCAAAATGGTTGATCAACCCTGTGCATATCATTTCATAATCCCCTATGAAACTTGATGTATCTTAGAAACAAATGGGGAAATAAACAGTGTATCCTCAGCCAGTAGTCTAACTGATGCAAGCGTTGTTAGACAGTGTACAGTGCGTCCAGTATGGCACTAGGAAACTTGGACATGAAGTTTATGTTACAAGTGAAAGTAATGTGCAGGGCAAACAGGTGTTTGCTGTATATTTAAACCACACAAAGCAGAATCAGCAGCTTCATGAAATCAATGGCTGTCTACTATAGGTGCCAGGCTGTCACTTATTAATGCCAGGTGCTTTCTGATCCTGTGTTTGTTCTGAAACAAATAAATCCCCGGGACAATTACTGGGAGTTTTGTGGTATGTAACAAAGATGATGACTGTGCATCTCAGCCAAAGGAATTCATCTTTCCATTCAGCTCAGAACTCTTGTCATGATTACTGTTTCTTTACTGGAGCTAGATGGGCGACATCAGCCTCATCTGTCTCATCATCATTACATCAGGATGGATGAAAATGATGAAGTATTTATTCAGGGATGTTTGTCTGGCCATGTTCAGGTGTTCTCGGTAATTGCGGTACAATTCGGTATTGTGTGCATCTAATGTGAGCATAAAACAAAAAGTTAATTTCATTCTTCACCCAGGTTTAGTCTACATTTTCATTCTACAAGAAACGACTATCAAAAACTATTTGATGAATAAGCTATTGGTAAAATTCATTCATTCTTTTTATCAAATTATATATGTGCTTTAGGTGGAATTTCTACTGGTTTTTATAGCCTGTTAGATTTGTATTTGTCAGACATGGAGAGAGTTTACAAGTAAAACCCCAGTAATTACAGGCTAATGGAAAGCCTGCTGCATGCCATTCCAATAGCACTCTTGTCATTTCAAGCTGTGGGATGGGCCAGCAGGAACAAATGATGCTAACCCAGGAGGGCATCATCTTCATGCACAAAGTCCAGTTGATCTGTATCCATTATGTATTAATGTATCTTTAATGTATCCACTGCATACAAATTGTAGTTTTATTAAACTAGAAAAATTATTGTATGCCTGTGCAATCTGATTGATAATGTCCTAACAATGTCGTGACAAATGATTTTCTAATACAAGTGGGAACCCTGTGTTAAGTCTGAAGTGGTATGCCTTCTAATGGCTGACAATGTAAAGTGTAAAGGAGAGATCTCCTTGCAGCACATGGCAGAGCGCATTTGATCCTGTTATGGGGTCGTGGCCTTGGCTGCACTAGCCCACTTCTACTCAGAGCATAAGTAGATGTGCTCTAAAATTAGACACTGATTCCTGACTCTTAACCCTTAACCAGTGTCAGCCTCTCCCCTACCTCAAAGTCACCACATTTGAAAGAATGATAGATTTCTTAGAATACTCATTGATGCAGAAAAATAGCTGTGAAACATTCACATCATTACACCCAGGCTAATTAGAAAGGGCAGACCTGCTAATGTGTTCTAGTCATGTTCCTGGCTAGAGGGATTCCCCCTGGATTATTCCCTGATTGTAGTTGGACCACTGGGAAGGAGCCTCACTGCTAATCCCTAGCTCACAGCGGGGGGTGTAATGTTAATGTCACTGTTATCGTACAATATGACAGTCATAGTTTTCCCCACATCGTGTTTAGGTGATAATGGAAGCTTATTTATGGGGCATGAAACTTGATTTTAATGTCTTGATTGTGATTGATTGGTGTCTTGGCTATCCCAGATTATTTCTGCATCTGATATTCCTGCTGCTCAGAAACGTGAGGTGTTTCTCATCAATTGATTGTGCTCCTTTCCCCGTCAGGTTGCAAGAGAGACCCCGTGTGTGGCATTAGATGAGGCTCCATCCAGGTGTGAGGAGACTCCTGGAGAGGAGGAGGAGTCGGGGTCGCGAGTGACGCCCCCATCGGGCCCCAGCCCGACCCCCTCCCGTCAGGAGGAACACACAAAAGAGGAGCACCTACAGTTTCTGGTGAGAGCATCCAGTACGCTGTACTTATACTCCATATTGACCCTGCCACAAGTCTGAATACACAGTGGGAGCCTGAAACCACGAGCAGGCAGCATTTTTCCACTGCTCACATGCAATGCAGTGTGCATTTCCCTGTTGGTTATTCAGTGTGTGACTTATATTTACCATTAGTTGGAGCAGAGCTCACATTTGGCAAAGTCAAAATGGCCTAATCGCACATATGAATGTCACCAGCTCCCAAATCATTTATTTCATCAAAGTCATCAGAGTCTTGCACACCCCTGCGTGCCATGATAACTGTGTATTGCACCTAATTGTTGGGATCAAATTGTGCTATCCACTTTCATGTGAAGCTTGAATGCAGTTCTTGCGCATCACCACCGTTGAAAGAAAACCCTCTGTCAGATTTGTTATGTAATGCTGGGATTATTTTGATCTTGTCTCTTGGAAACAGAAGAGTAGCATATTGCTCTTGCTAGAGTGGGCATGATGGCTTATATAGACTACTATTATATCTGTAACCTTAGACCCTCACTGAACTGCTCAGAGAGGGATCCCCTACCAATAGTAATAGACTATACCTTACAAATGCCATATAGATGACGAGGTGCAGTAGGCTTATCTGTGACAGTGAGAAACAAAACATTATTCTCATAGAATTTAATTGTATTTATCTTAGTTCAGTTACATTTACAGGTGCTGCATGGTCAGTTTGCTAAGACCCTAATCAATAGCACACGGTTATGGAGTGGATTGAGCCAGTACAGTTGAGAGTCTGTGTGTGTTGCACAGTACATCATTGTGTCTCTCAGGAACTGGAAAGAGCAGAATCACAGCCTGTACATAGAAAACATTTAGTTTAATTTGCTTAAGCTCCTTCTGTATCAACTGATAAAGAGTGTGAGCAAGTAGAAGCTAACTTGTCTGGCTAGCCTGTAATATAGTTTCAGCTTGGGTTCAGTGAGAAGGTCTCATCCTTGAGACTGAGGTTGTATGTAGCACCCACCTTGCAGGGAGCATGATAATGCTATGGGAGGAGAGTGGTTTGGTGGTGGGAAGCATAAGATTAATTGAGTGGCAGCAGTGGTGGGGCGCAGTAGGTCAGCTGATTAAGCACGGCACTCCTCCGGAAACTATGTTAAAGCTGAATTCAGGGACACGAAAAACAGCACCTGCAAACCCATGGCAGCTGTTTAGCCATGGCCCCAAAAGACGAGCCTGGGTCCATGGGCTAGGCTACTATAAAAACCATAACGTTGGCACCTGCAGCGAATGTCAAACATAGTGCACTTCTGCAGAAAAACTAACACGTACACACACACACAAATATTATATAGCATATTTGAGGAGCAATCAGTACCACTGAACCTCACATGATTCATTGATTGATTGAAATATATAATATTACGGGACATGCTTCCTTAACGCACATTGTTCAGACATTCGTGAGAAGAAATCAGGCCACAGACCACGTTTTAATTATCAATATTGTTTTGCTCTGTCATCCCTGGTGAGAGCCTCTCCTTCAGTAAGCTGTTGGCAGTCTGCAATTAGCCCCTCTGTCCCGTAGCTCCCCCCACACTGTCCCAGTGGTAATGCTTGATTACGGTACTGTGGCCATGCTGAAATAAGCTGATTTCTCCTATGCTGGTCCTACGTGTAAGCTGCATTTAGAATAATTAAAGGATGCTAAGCTTTGTAATACCTCGTTGCTACCATGTCAGAGGTCAATATGGAAATTAAGGTCTTAGTCTTATTCTGCATCCTGAAAAGATTGATGGCAGACGATTTTTGTCAGCAAATAATTTCATGTATCATTCCAGAGTTTGGTCTGTTAAAGCCTTATAAAGCCATATAAACACAACCGTAAAAGTTCCGGTCTCAGAGTTCAAACTAAACAGATTTCTTGACGTGTGAAGATGCAGTGTAATTTTTCCAAGCTTTGTAACCATTGTTTGTTCAGGAAAGTGAGCTGTGCAAGAAAAGAAAAGAATGTGAAAACCTTGAGCATGAAGTAAAGAAGCGACAGAAGAGATGTCTGGATTTGGTAAGGAATCTGCTCGCTCCAGTCTTTCCCTCTCCAATGCTCACTAGCATCGGTTACGATAGTAGAGATAATGTTACTCTCGATGATTTAGGATAAATGGATTCCCCTTGCCTCAGCTGAGTCTTTTGTTACGGTCTCTTAATAGGAGAGCCAGCTTGAGGATGAGCAAGGCAAAAATGAGCAACTAAAGGAGGAGGTAGATCTCCTCAGGAGGAAGGCACAGCTGCTCGACCAGGTCAGTGTCTCCCTGCTCTCTCGTCCACATCACATCACAAACGTCATTCACATTCAGTTACCCAGTCAGCTGTGGCACTATGTCTTGTCTCTGTTGTTTCCCAGACTCGGGCTGAGAATGAGGAGCTGAGGGAAGACCTCTCTGAAGTGACCGCTCAACACAATTCAGTTCTCAAGGAGAACCAGAGACTCCGTGCCAAACTGGAGAACCTAGAGCAGGTCCTAAAGGTACAACTGGGGTCACACATATCTTCTATTCAATCTGACTCCTTATAACAGTACTAAAGGAAATGTTCATATCTATAGAAGTCTGAGGATTGTCACATGGCATTTCTTTTATGTGTGCAGCATATGCGAGAGGTCGCCGAGCGAAGGCAGCAGCTGGAATTGGAACATGAGCAGGCACTGGCTATCCTCAAGTTCAAACAGGATGAAATCAAACGGTTACAGCGGGTGAGCACCACAGCCTTTTGTTCGTTCCCCTTAATCAGTTTTAGAACCACTCTGGGAGAACTGCAGTTTCTCCTGCCTGGCCATGCTTAGTTAAGGGTAGTTACTCCAATGGGCTTTAGCTTTCTTTCACCCTAATGGTGGGAAATGGAGACTTTGTCCAGCAGGAGGCAACCTTTGGGCACCAATAAGGCATCTAGTTTTGGCGGGACTTTTCTATCAGGGCTGTGAATTAGAATGTCTTGAGTAAACACCCAATGTTGACCTTCACTGTTTTCTAATCATCAGGCCCAGTTTTTCGCCAAGAGGGAGCATGAAGGGGTGGTTCAGATGCTGGAGGTGAGTTTGTACATTGCTATAAATCACTATAACTAATCATCAGTCTCTCATACAAGAGAAAGAAATAAAATGACATTTAAATACCATGTAGTACTTTCATTACCACGCAATGGAGCACTGTGTTGCTTTCAAGAGTTTGGGATGACATACCCAACTGAACATTAATGCACTGGTGTTCATCCCCACGACTCGAGTGGAACTCATTCACCCAGCCCCAGCATTATTTAGAGGTGGAGCATTTTTCCAAGTCCCTTACTAGCCTATTGCTTTCATGCACTGCTGCATCCCCGTCTGACAAGATAGAATCTCATTCATTATTGAAGGAGGCATGTCTCATCTCCCACACCAAACATCAAGAGTATATATATTTAATTCTCGCTCTGTCCTTGGTAGACAAAAGACTTCCCATTGCCACTGAAGCAGCATGGATACACAATCAGCTCTTTGTGTTGATCTAAACACCTGGCAGAGCAACCGTTACAGAAAAATACTATTCGTGTTTTTGTAGCACTTATGGGTACTGGAAAGATAACCGTTTGAACAGATGGCGTCTCCACTGCCTTGTGGAGTTTATGCTTGCATTGACACACCTTGAATACAAAATGAAGACAGTTGAAGTTGCCATGTGTCTACGAGGCTACAGTTGTAGAAGGATGGAAAAAGGTCAAAAAGACTACTAAACCTATAAGAGTGTTTTCTCAATATGTCTGTATATTTTCTCTGTCTCCATTTTTATGCGGTACATTGTGTTAATGGAGTGTGTTCCTAACTGAAGTGTATTTTATTTTAGGAGTTGACGCAGCTTGTGTTGCAGAGGGAGCTGGTAGAGTATAGTTGCTCCCGTCATGAAAATGCTCCTGTTTTCTCCCTCGTGTTTTTTCTCTCCTCTCACTCTCTGTCTCTCTGTTTAAACCCAAAGGATCACAGGAGAACGTCTCTTTCCCTCCAAAGAGCCCTAGCACACATAGCTTTTTGCAATGTGTTAAAAAGCATTGTTTTAAAAACATCATTAGGAATATGTATGTCTTCATTCAAAGGGCAGATGTTAGCCATTGAGGGCCAAGAGACATTCTAGTGATACTGGTTACTGACAGGACCTTCTTGCTGACCTGGACTCTGACTGCTGTGTTTCTAATTTATTTAAAAAATGTGTCTTCCTAGACTCATTGTCTCACAAGCATGTGTTTTACTTTTGAATATCTTTTTGTCCTTTGTGTTATTTCCTTGCTAACCAGAATACACTGGACTGCATGCAGGTACTGGCAACCCTTAGCCTCCTTGACTCCCCAGGCCAGATTCCTTGCCATCACAACCCCCCTAGCCTCTGTAGACAGAATCCAACACCTTTCCTTGTCAACTTCCTGTACACTTCAGGCTCAGGCTTGGACAGTTGAACCTATGAAGTTAACAAAGTCTTTGTTATTACATAGCCCAGATATTATGTAGCTGCTTCACTGTCAGAGTTGACAGAATTCAGCCAGGGTTTGCTGGTGTATCATTTGTGTTTTCCTCTGTACGTTACGTTATGCCCTGCAGTAATTACATCCATTTTTCATAAATGCTGTGTGTGGCTGCAGAGACCCTTTTGTTGCTGACTGTTTTTTGGGGGGTTACTAATGTGTGTGTGAATCAGGCAGGCAGTTATCACTGTCTGTGGCACAGTTCGCAGTCCCAGCTGCAATGATTACACTTAACCTGCTTATAGGAGAATTGGATTGTTATTTAGGTTCACTATATTAAGGTAGAGTTTACATGCTAAGACCAATATAGCTAGAGATATAGTTTAAATCACTCAATTTGACTGCTGTCTGTAGGTACTGTAGTTACATTTGGGGATTATTCTGTACACAACAAGCTATCAGCAATTGGTCTCAGAGTTGAAGCACTCTTTACCACTTGAATTTAGTACATGTAGATAGATAATGGTTCTGTACAGACTAGGCTTTACGTAGGTGAGAGGTTTAACCGGATATTGTGTTCAGACAGTTTCATGCAGAGGCTCTGTCAGATCGGCCTGCCAGGAAACTCCCACCACAACCGGAAGCGAAATCAGTCACTCATAGAAACTCTGTAGTGGCTTTGCTAATGTGAATGCTCTGTAAGGCAGGAGGACAACATGCAACTTCTCATTAACGACACTGCACTTTCATGGTTTCCACCCTGTTCTCCTGTTTCCCCTATTACCAAAAAGCAACCTTCTACCAAAGCTTTTCAACCTGCTATCTGCCTTTATTTCCCTCCTCTTTTTTACCTTCATTTGTTCCTTTCACGCTTAGTGGTTTGTGTTTGCAGCTTGTAACAAATGTATCAGTGACTGATAATAATGTCTGTGTCTTGCAGAAACCTGAAATTAGAAATCAAATTTTCCTTCTTTTTTTTACAACCTATGTAGGAAGCGATGTATTGTGTTTGCTTTTGTGTATTTTTTCATCTGTCCTTCTTCATAAATAATCACGTAATATGGAGCAATGAATAAAAAAAAACACAAAAAAGAATAATAATAATACATTTATTTTAAATAGCGCTTTTCTGAGTACCCAAAGACACTTAACATTGAAATCACAAAGAATAAAAACACAACAAAGAATCCATACCTAGAATATTTTATACTGTCCGTGGTCACTGAGAGACCATGAAAAAAACGCTTTGGGAACCGCAAGGCACATGGGATGCTGTAGTCCTTGGCATAGTGGACATTGTCCCTCATGTGTCGAAAGCTTTTCATGATCCTGGTACCAAGTCAAACCATTGAAAAGGGAGGGAAGGTCATAGTGCAATATGGTTAAAAAATAAAAGTTTAACATGGGTTTGGTGCTGGGTTTATATGTCTGCTTTTTCTGTGTGTTATGCTGTATGTGTAGTCAAAGGTGCGAGATCTGGAGGAGAAATGTCGCAGTCAGAGCGAGCAGTTTGGCTTACTGTCAACTGAGTTGGAGACATTCCGGCTGCAGGCCTCGAAGGTGGACCTGGCTGGCTCTACCCTCCTTACCAACCCCAACCTCTCTGTTCTGACCAATGGGGTGGGCCTGACTACAGACCGAGGTAACACACACCACCATTTGTCTATATCCACAGACGCAAGCCAATACAGTCCCCATCACCTATACAATTCAGATCGTATTCATATTAGCTGTTGATGTTTTTGGACTCGTTTAAACCCATTTACTTCTGAGACAGATCCCTCACTGGGATTAGCTTTACTTCAAAGGGTATTCCATTTTTTCATGCCATATTCAGCGTTCTAAGAGGTATTCAACCAGGTGAAAGGAATGGATTGGTTTGGCCGGTTTGTAATAGCCCTATGAACATCAGCAAAATGCTAATGCCTTTTTTTAAATTGATCTCAACTGACAACCAGGTTTCCACACTAAGCATTTTAGAATAGCCCTTATAATGTAACCCTAGCCACAGCTGGCTTCGACGTGTGACAATCCAAATCCCTTCTACTGTATGTATCCAGCTATGCATTAATTCACCCATTTATGCGTCAGTCTATCTTTTCCTTCCTTTCCTTACAGCCAAGTCTATATGCCATTTAGGTGTTTTAGGCTCCGATGGCCCATGGGAAATGGGGTGTCTGGGTGACATAGCCTTCTGGAGTCTCGAGGGAGGTGACACTTTCCCCTGCCCTGAGGGGAAGGATCCGCTTGGTACTCTCGCTTTCTCTCTTACTCATATGTGTTGGGCACTATCAGAAAAGAACTGCATGTTCTCACCTGGCACCTCACCTCCAGGTCGCTGTCGTGACCAACAGCCCACCACTATCACAGAGCCTGCTTAGGTCTATAATGCACACAATCACATGAAGGTCAGTGCTCAAGGGCTGAGGTGAGCAAATGAGGGTCACTCATTGTCTGTGGACTGTGGAACTAGCTAAGCCCTTTAGTTCTTACCAGTGGTCGTGTAACACACGTTCCCTTAGAGCAGAGCAGTGGCCTTTGAACTCTGACAGATGGAGAGGATTTTGCTCCACTGTTTAATCATCAGCCAGGTTCAACCTTCAGCCTCCTGCATGTCAGCCACTGACCTCCCCCACCTAGCTGAGAGAGATGCAGGCTTGTCTCTTCATTAATGGAGTATGTATTGTCCTCTTCATCTTCCTCCTCTTAGATGTGGCCGCTGCACTGCGGATGGGGGCTACACCCCATGCTGCGGGGCTCTCCCGGGTGGAACGCTCTCCTATCACCAAGCATCGAGAGCTGCCCACCATCAGTATCAGCAAGTCAGGCTCCACCTCCAGCAAGTCCGAAACCACACATCTCACTCCCAAATCTGACACCCACCTTAGTCCCCACAAGTCAAGCCCAACACACGAGGTAACAGCTATGGAAATGCACAGTGCATTGTGATCAGTGTTGGGCCCATTACTCAATTCTTTTAACTCGTTTCAAAAGTAATATTACAGCTTTTGTTATTACTCCCTGGTAGTTATTATTATTAAATATTTATTTTCCGTTACACCCCTAAAATTGGCGGTTGCATCCTTTTACCCTCTGAAGTCAGTATAACTCAGTGGAACCAAATAGCATTGATGGCCAATGTTGCTGTCATCCTGTCACTCGATAAAATCTAAGTAGTGAGAGTGCATTCACCCAGAGAGCACAACAACTAATTATCGCAAAGTTTGATATAGTTGTTGGATAATTCAACTTCAATCTGATATTTAGAGGGGGTAATAACAAAAGTAAGAACTATGTTTTTGGTTGGTAACTATAATATTACTACTGAAATTGAAATGTTGTTACTGGGAAAAAGTAATGTGTTACCGAGTAATGATGTACCATCCAGCACTGACTAGTGTGCGTGATTGGAGTGAGTGAAACTACGTTGACTTTAAAAACTCCACCTGTTAACACCAAAGTGCTGTGGTAGCACAGTGTTGTTGAAACTAAGAATCGTCGAACAAAATAGTTAATTCATGCGTTGACTTAGCCACTACAGTTAGAATCACCGAGCTCCTTCATTGTACGTGAATGTACAGCGCACCAACTTAGAGCTGCTTATGCTTGTGTGACTTCTACTGTACTGCCTGGTGAACAAGCACACACTGTATTTCCTTTATGCAGGGCTCTTGGGGCTCTGCACAGCCTGACATACTGTAATTCCCCCTCAGTGCTGTGCATTGCAAAAAGCATTAGGCACAAACAAACCGAGGAACATACAGAGCCCGGATCCTACAGAGGTGCTCCTGAGCACCTAATAATGAAGATTGTAGGTGGAATAAATCCTGTTCCTCTCATATTCCTCTTGTTGATACACATCAAGGTTATGACATTGTTCTGGCCTCCCTGCAGCTCTTCTTCTCTCTTTGTTTCTACAAAGATGGGCAGATTGCTCATCAAGATTACGGAGATGGTCATGCACAAGCTCATCGATTGCATGGATTTGATGGATTAAAAAACCCTCCTTAACCTTTCTGTCATCTCACACAACATTGCAGAGTATAGCTGAATGTGCCAGAGCTCACACTACTCACACAGCATAAGAAAAACAAGTTGGAGCTATTGCCATAAAGAATAATAATAGTTGGGCCGTGTCTCTAAAAAGAGTCAGTATTTAGTCTTCCACGGAAGCCAGGTCGCTGGCCTTTCATCTAGTCAGCCAGTGTGTCTGCCTACAGTTCTATAAAGCTCATATTTAGTGAGATAATCCGCTGGCTACTGTGGATTATGAAGGTTATAGTAGTTGTAAGTGATTATCCTTAAAAGGGTCTCCCAGGGAACTATAAATACGACCTTTCTTATTGCATTGTGTGCAACCATTCTAATTGAAAATCCATCCACTCTACATGTTGGGTAGTAACTAATTACTTGTATTGTAGATACTGTACTTTAATAGATTTAATAGATTTTTTGAGGAGTCCTGCTTTTTCTAGTATTTATTAATTATAATTCTCTAATTTTCTACATTCTAGAAAATTAAATTTGCATTCAAACACAATAATTTCCTTTCAATCATAGCCTTGATATAAGCAATATATAAGCAAAAAGTAGCCTTCTCTAACACTAGCATTGATAATGATCAATTAGGTAATGTAGTTACTATCGGGCAGTGGGGCCAATAGTCGGCCAGTCTTTGATTCAGGCTATTTCCTAAACAAGCACTTAAACTTGTAATGAAGTTTTACTCAAGCACATCAGTACTTTCCATCACTGCTTGCCACTGAGAATTCGGCCATGTTTCATAGAAGAATATTTATCATTTATACATTAACAAAGGTTATTGGAACATTAGTTTTAGGAGGCATTCATTCAAGCAGTACTCGGGGTGCCTCACGGTCCCAGTGGTTCACTATTTCTCTGTGGCGTTCAGGTGGACACGGCCAGTGAAGTAGAGGAGCTGGACATTGATGTGGCCCCAGCACCTTATACAGCCAGCAGAGGAGCAGCAAAGCTTCAGGTTTTTATTGCGAGATACAGGTAAGTGTTGCACTTTATAGGCATTTCAATATTTTGTCAATATGTGATAACAATGGCTTCCTGGTGACTTTCTACAGCTATAACCCATATGATGGCCCCAATGACAACCCAGAAGTGGAGCTACCACTCACTGCTGGAGAATACATCTATGTGTATGGAGACATGGATGATGATGGTTTCTATGAAGGTAAGCCTCACCTCTGACACATCTCATTCCCTATGAGTTAATATTTCTGTCTCCAATATTGGATTCAATATTTCACTGTGGTTCCTGTCAGGTGAGCTGATGGATGGACGGAGAGGGCTGGTCCCCTCTAACTTTGTGGAGCGCATTTCTGACGATGATGTCATGAGCCCTCACCATCCAGAGACAGGGGACTTGTCCCATAACTCCTTGCTGGACAGCAGTCTCCACAGTGCCAGCCAACAGCACCACCTCCACATGGGCCTCAGCACCTCAGAAAGGACAGAGGCACCTGCAGCTTCTGGCCCTGCCTCTGCCCCCTCAGAGTCAGCGTCGACCTCCGCTGTCCCGGCCCCCCTCACCAACGGCCTGGACCTGGATTTGGAGGAGGTGGGAGTGGACACTGTGCCTTATCCACGCAAGCTCACCCTCATCAAGCAGCTGGCCAAGAGCATCATCATCGGCTGGGACCCTCCCCTGGTGCCAGCTGGCTGGGGCAACGTGTGGAGCTATAACGTGTACGTGGACCAGGAGCTGCGGCTCAATGTGCCCTTCGGTGCCCAGACCAAAGCGGTGCTAGAGCGGTTAGACATAAACCTCAAGGCCTACCGCGTGTCGGTGCAAAGCCTGACAGAGAAGGGCCTCTCAGACCAGCTCCGCTGCAGCATGCTGGTGGGACGGGATGTGTGTGTGGCACCCACGCAGTTGCGCGTGGACCTG
>OOFE01002809.1:43941-86146 GCA_900323365.1 Monocentris japonica | reverse complement strand
AATGGTGTTCCTTCCTTCACCTCACATTCACCACTTTTACTGAAACTCTCTGAATGTCAGAATGACTCAAGTACTTCCAACAACAGATCGTCAGGTTATTGAACAAAGTGACATTTGGATATTATAAATCTACTGAAAAGGATTTTACTGAGAGGTGGGGACAATTTGGGAATCATGGTTGAGTTAGTCATGGTAGTTTTCACCCCCTGTGCAGATTTTATTTTTTCTAAATGTCAAAATGCATCCATTTTTTTGAGCTCTCACTACTCCATTCTATCCAAGTGAAAAAACAATCTACACATTAATGTTTAGCTATAAAATGTATGCAACAAAAAAAATTGCTCTTCTACAAATGTTTTGCAAATTGCAAACTAATCAATGTTTCATGACCATGTTCTGTTACTATGTGGTTTTACAAGCCTTGTAAATAATGCTTTTCTTTCAGGGTCTATTTTTGTCTTACTTCATATGTAAGCTAATGCCTTCCTTGACTCCATGACTTCAATGATTGATTTTATCTTATAGTGTGGACTCTCCATCTGAATACTTGACCACAGCATAGAGCACATGGCTCAGTAATGGATAGCGTTTTAAAATAGATATTATACATATATGTGTGTGTGAGTGTGTGTATTATGAAGTTGAATCCAGCATACACTCCAAAACATGCCACTGACTTGTATTGAAGGGGGGTGATATTAGATTTGTTGGCACGGAAAGAACAAAGAGAACAAAATCAAAATTATGGTTTAAAACCCTACAAATTAAAGATGAAGGCTGAGAATATTTGCCGTGAAATCTTTGAACAAATTGTTGTCTGAGTCATTTCAGCCCGGAGTGTGAATGATTTAGAAATTGAACTGACATTGAATTAATGTCATGACTTTATCAAGACTAGATTTTGTTTTATCTGAATACCTTCATGTATACTTTGAAAGAATAGAGCATGTTTTGAAGAAAGTGCATTTTTAAAATAATTTTGTTTCCCCACAAAATGTACAAAAACTCAATGGGGCATATATTTCTTTGAGCGACTGTGTACACAAGTGACCTCTGACCTTTTTGGTGACAACCTTGCTCTGGCATGCTTACACCTGCTCTGCTGACGGCCACTTGATTTTTTTTTCTAAACAGGCCTTGACTGCAAATTACTGGTTTGGTTGGTTTCTACCACCTAAAATAGGCACAGGTTGGGTTTTTCCTCCTCCGACATATTGGCTTTACACCTGAACCTCTTTTCACTTTTTGAGATTGACCTTCTTCAGTGGAGCAGATACATTTGAAAGGGATCTTCAGAGTCCCACTGATTGAGAGGAAGCAAAAGAGTGCCCTCTCCTGTTGATAAATGTAAGTATACAACAGCTATAAAATAAATTAGCTTTATAAAATATAAAAGTATAAGACAGTCCTGTAAAAACTAAATGCATCTCAGGTGAGCCTCTTGAGTGGCACATGGATGCGGATTGAGTGGATGATTGTTAGTGAACTTAAAGTTTTTATTTTAAACGTGACAAACAAACAGTATGATATTCTCTATAAAGGATTCAAAAACCTTAAAGCCCTTAACTTCTTAAATAAACATTTCTTCACAGATATATTAAACACTGAACAGGCAAAATCTGCAAACAATGCTCAAATATAATTACAAATGATCAATCAGTCCCTTATTGTCCATAATTTAGAGTTGATTCAACTCTTCTCCAACAAGTTTCACACTAGTATCTTTGTCATATAATCCTGACAATATAAAATACATAGGAAACAAACAAATGTAGACTCATCTTTTGAATCACTTTCTTTAAAAGAAACATTTCTTTAGTGAATGATGTCCCTCTGTCTACCTACTGCACACATGTAGCTTTTTTAGTCATACCATAAAAATAATATGGCTGGACATTTACAGTATTTACAGTTCACTTTTTGCAAGACACAAATAATCTTAATTTGGTTTTAATATGAATTTATCGACCAACTAAGACAATTCCAGTCTGAACGTAGTACTATACACGTAAATCTCTAGCCCCGCTAGATAACATGAAAAATGACCATATAGCTATGAAATGTCTTCCAAACATTTTCCTATTTGACTTATACATGGATAAATCACAAATGTTGCACAGTGAGAACTAGCTGATCAGCTACCCAGGAGTATTTTATCAAACACCGCCCTCTAGAGGCTGCCTGCTGAACATCAATAACGTACACAAATTTTTGGTGGATGATAAATACCATATAAATTATACTTTATAATGCTAAACCTTTTCGTGTCTCATAACATACCTTTCAAATTACATTACCTTTCTTAATTTGAAAAGATTTGTACCTAATCAGAATCATTTTATTAGTCAAGATCAATAAATGTACAGGAATTTGTACATTTATTGTCCCTGACGACAACTCGTACATAAAACTGAAATCCTGGTATCACAAAATATCTTCAACAAATGCGTTGTGGATGCAATCAAGCAACGGATCTTTCAAAAGACAAACATGACTGAACATGACTGAACATACAGATGTATTCAGCCAGCAAGTAAAGCATTTATTGAAGCAAAACAAGAATCTATGTGCTCATTTTAACATGATCCCTTTTCCTCACGCTATCATTGGTGTGCCTGAAGGCCTGAATGATGGTGTTCACAGTGCCCTAAAAAAGCAGGTATGCACATGGTGTACCCTTGCAAGTAAAAGTACTATTCGGTGTTGAGGTTAAAATGGAGGACAATAGCCATCAAAAGAGACAGACGGATGAATAAGTTGAACCCGCACAAATTCAATAGGACTTGTTTTTCTTTACGAAAAATCAATTGCACGTGATAAAAATGACACACAAGTGCAAAATTTTGCCCTTAAAGCTTGATTGCATGTTTCGAAACAGTTTCACATTGACCAATCTCAAAAGGGATTCACTGCTACCGTACTCTTATACAAGCTTCAATAACGGTACGAGGAGGATGGAATCATTGAAAATTGAAAAATATTGATAGGAATCAAGCAATAGCACGTTACCATGCATGATGGCCACGATGACTATGACACATGCAATGATGGCAATTTGGCATTAACATTAAGATCACTTCCTCTGACAGTGTGTGCAAAATCATACACCCTCCCTTTCAACACTCAGTGAATCAAACACCTGAGCCTGTGGGTAGCAGATGCTTTCCATGTGGCATGCGTCTCTGTTACCAACATTACTAGGTAGCAGCGTGTAGTAGTGGGCATAGTGAATCAGTAATCAAAGCCCCTCGTGTCAGCAAGCATCCACCCTGCTGAAGTGTCCTCGAGTAAGACAGTGAGTCCCTGCCAGTTCCAGAGCTGCTTTTCTGTAGCCAACCCTGTGCTCTGGCCTAGCTGGAAGGAGGTAAGCAAAAAGAGAATTTCCCTTGGTGGATCAATTAAGTATCACATTATTACTATTCACTGAGGAAGGCCGGCTGTTGTTTCAGCACCACCGGAGGTTTGGCCACTTCAGCACTGCGGACAGTTCCAAAACTCCCAGGCCACAGCGTCTACATAGAAAACACCTTGCCCAAGTAGCAAGTCTGATGTCACCTGAGCTATGGCACCCACAATGGTTTCTTCTGGTTGCCAGCCATCTGTCTCATAAGCACATCCACAACACCACTGACTCATAAAGAAACATACAGGAGCATACGGGGGTATAGATGCTTTACAATGACACAATGAACAGCTCATGGAGTACATCGCCCTCAGCCTTAATTCAGAGTGTAAAGCATTAAAAGAGGACACGCCGGAGAATTTAAATGGACCGAAAAGGAAATTCAGTCAAATTCCATGGGACAAATAAATATTGCATCAGAGACAACAGGACCACACATCGACGCTGGTCTTTCTCCCTCCTCCTCTTAGTGGTACACTGAACAAGGGGGAAAACTAGTTTGGAATCAGCCTCAAGAGACTATGGTACTAAAAACACTCCTTTCCTGTAATACATTGTTCTTTTCCCTAACAGAAAGCGAGCAGGGTCCCATAGAGGCAGTGAGTGGAGTATTTTCTTTGGAACAAACAGTGCTGCAGCGCATCAGCTAATAGAGCCTGCCTCCCAGAGGGGAGTTCAATATAGGACACTCCACTTCCCCTTCCTCCACTTGAGCTATTAATACACCCAAACAAAAGAAAAGAGGCTTAATGAGGCAGCAACAGGGAACTCATGCGAACTAATTTAGGCAAGAGCTTTGTAGTGTTTAGCTCCAAGGTTTCCAGCTTTTAATACAGGCAATGGATCCTATTGTGGTTGATACTATGTGGCTAAAAGTATATGTACATTGTATTTCAAGCAATATGTTTGGACCCATTTGGTATGGCCTTTTTAAAATGACAAAGCAATACAACAGCGTAAAGAGATGCATAGCTTCAAGCATGGAAATGTGTTGAATGGGGATATTAAGTCCTGTAATGAGAAATCTTTGCGCTCTAACAAGCATACCATATACTGCTACAAAAAGGTCTTAACTAGAAACACCTAACAAATTCCACCAGTTGGACAAAACAAACAAAACTGCGACAAAAGAAGCATTTCTTTGCATATTTGCATTAAAGGAAATATCTCATGCAGCGTAGAGCAGCTACCTTGAAGTGTTTTTAATGCTTTGGTTCCGACTGAGTGCATTAAAATGGAAGAAGATGAAGGAGTGTGTTGAAATGAACACAGTATTCCAACTAATAATGTGTATCCTGATTAAGGTCTTATTCAGGAGAAACTGTTTATAGACATCTTCATATCCTGTCAGGTTCGGGATGTTACAATATTCAGGCTATTGTAAAAGGGGTTTTGGTGTTACCTGGTAGGTACACAACCCCTCCAACAGAATACTTCAATGCCCCGAACGATATCGGAATATTAAATGAGTGAACGAACTCACATAAAATCAAGTCAAAATCTCAAAAAAAGTCCAAAGAACAAATAAAAGTCGAGGTTGAAGTTTCAGTTCACATCATGCACTGGGGGACATATAACTAACCAAAAATCTGCCTCACTGGAAGTGAGAGCTGTCACACAGTGCAAAGATCACCGTTTCAGTCATGCAGCACAACATGACAAAGAGAGTAAGGGACTAAGTCAAAAGGAAAAGGAGATTTTGTAGTCTTAACTTTAAGACTTAAGGCAGTGATACAAAGGACAACTTTTTGGCAAGGCTGATGGACAACAGTGCCCAGGGAGCTTTGTATGTGTTGCCACTTTAATCCCATAAGAACATCTTGTTGCCAGTAAACAAGTGCATAGATTTTCTCACTGTGTTTCCTGTTGCTAGGAGTATTGCCCATCTGCAATGCCTAAAAAAAGTTCCTAGTGTATCACCACCCTTAACCTACGACAGTAGTCTCAAGCCCGACCATTACCTGGTCTGATAGATTTTTTTTTTTTTGGCACATAAACCTTTCCTTTGTTTTTCTAGATAACTATATATTGTTATGTCTGAAGTGGAAGCCACTTCAAGTTGCCCTTTGGCATCTTGGATCCCAGCACACTCAACCAACTTCTTCACCCCATCACCTTGGGTCTGCCAGGTCTCCACTAAGCTGATCTCAATGTTCCATAAGGATATTCCAATCCAATTGCTTGTAGTCATGTTGAGACACCGACAGTTAAGTCCTGCACTACAGAACACAAACTACTGCCAGGGCAATTCTACTGTTGGGCTAAATATTGGCTTTAGGATCAGAGCATGTGGTACCGTGGTATAAGCCATGCTCATGTAGTAGTCATACTCCAGGCTCAAAACCAAGAGTCTGGACAACGCCAGGCTAGCTAAATATAGCTTTTCTTCAAGGGCCACATCTCCTCAGGAGAAGCATTCACCTGACAATGATGAGACCGGTTATTTTGCTGAACATACATCCCCAATTGGTTGACTTTGTTTATAGAAGTTTATACTTTTGCTTCGTTAATCCTTATGAACAGGGCAGGAACTGGACAAAGACGCTGGGCGATTCCAAAATTCACCAGCCATTTAAAAAACCCCAACTGAAGAACCTCCAACTGATGGTGGTTTACCTATAGAACATACAAACTCACCAGCTATAGCCAAAATGTACCACCATTTGGCTGATGGCTAGTGTTCATTTCTTCCCCTGCTTCTAAAGTGTCTACATAACAATCCTGTCTCTAGAAGCTACTTGAAGCATTGGTGTCTATGATGATTAGGAAGAGGTATGAACATCCACCGGACTACACAAAAACAGTCTTTTTAGTTCAAAGAGAAAACCTCTCAACAGGCCACACAATACACAAAATATCTTTTTTTTTTTCTCACCGTATCCATAAATTCATTTCAGATCAGTCTGAACCATAAATAAGTCAACAATATATCTTAGCATAAATAAATTTCAGTCTGTACATATAAATACCCTGCTCCATCCCGCAGACTTCTCAGAAAAGAGAAATGGACCTATGTTACGCCGTAGCACATTTCTTTTCTCCCTTTGACAAAAAAATACAAAGCATCCATGGTGTAAACACTGCGACTTTCCCTTTCGACCTCTGGAGACAAGGACAAAGTGAAGACCGTTAAATGGACCAGACAGAGAGATAGCTCTGATTTTATGGCGAGACTGAGGACATCTCTCCAATGTCTGTCTGGACCTGGGGCAGTAAGACAGCCCTTTCCTTTTCATTCCTGGTCCAGTCCCTGATTGATACTGTCTGTGTGTGAAAGTGAGAGAGAGAATGAGTGAGAAAGATAGGCTATTGCTAGTGATGACTGACTGATTGATTGATTGAGGTGGGGGTTGCTGCTCCTGCTGCATGCTTGGTTTGGTGGCGGGCAGTTGTCCATGCATTTGACTGTGAGCCAGAGGCGGAGAGCTGCCAGGACAGCGAGAAAGAGAGCCATCCTTCAGTTTGCGAACCTGTCTTTCTCTCTCACTGTCCTTCTGAGAAGTGAAAGGCTGGAGGCGCTGGCTGGTGGGCGTGCTCAGAGTCTGTTCCCAGGCCCATGGGTGTGTTGATGGGGGTGGTGAGAGGGGTGCTGCTGGAGGGCTGGGGGTTGGTGTCGCCCTCTGGGGGTGTCTTCTCCTGAGACTGGGAGGATGAGGATGAGGAGTGGGTACTCTCGCTGGAACTGCTGCGGGTCTCTGTGCTGGTACTCGTCTTTTTCATCTTCCTCCTCTTGGCCAGCGGCGCCTTGTCCACCGTCTGCAGGCGGAAGCCTTCCCGCTTACATTTGTTAAATGCCTGGGACAGAAAAGGGATTGGCAAACCAGTTGTTCCAAAAATCACACAAGACGCACCTTTTTATCTCCCATATCTCCCAACACACTATGGAGTAGAAAATTCTGTTCTGTGATTGTTGAAAACTTTTGTGCCATCAGTCTTAACCCGTAATCTATGGATTTTAATTATCATCTATGGAATTTAATGATTTTTTATTTCCATCTCATCTGTACAATTAACCATTCTGCGATTTTTGTACTATCCAGCGTATTTTATACACTGTATAAAATGGGCAGGTGACCCCATATTGAAGGTAAAAATACCAATGACTAACATTTAAACAACTGTGCATTAACATCACACTGCGTGCGTAGGCTTATAGAGTAAAAACTATGTTTTATCACTTGTAGTTTAATTTCTTAGGCAATCAGTAGGATTTTTAGTAGGATTTTCAGTAGGATTTGTACAACCATGAGTTGCAGCAGTTTGGCAACAGTCTGAATGGGATTTATTCAAGTGAACCCTTGAAAGTTAGTAACAGGGGGCTTGGCGTCCAGGCCCCAAGGTTGGGAAAGCTTGACCTACAAGTTAAAACTGTGTGCATCACCGGCCATTTCTTACATTGAAGGTAGCTTTGACGTAAGTATGGACGGAGGCAGTGGAGGAGCCCAGGATGTCCGGGGTCATAAGTGGGTTGGAGGACAGCTGGCTGTCATCCTGGAGCCAGGCATTGTAACGCAGGCCGCACATCTTAATCCTCTTGTTTGGGTCCACTGTCAGGAGTTCTACAGGAACCACGAACCACACACAAACAATTGGCACTAGCCCTCTCAATACGCAAGCCAAAAGGTGAGCCAAAACTGAGGCACACAGAGGAAGTCTTTCCCTAATCAGGTAGTTCAACCAATATAAGGCACTCTGTGGATTACACTGAGCTAAGGCGCATATCCTGAACTTGTGTTGTGAGTTCCAGCTCACAGTCTAATGTCAGTGCCTCTCTCTTGCTTCTATCCTTACTGTCACTTTATGCTATCAGAGAAATGTATAGTATGTATAGTATTTCAGTCAATCTACACTACACTCAATACACACTTTACACAAAATTTAACCCTTGACCTTTATAACAACATTTGACAGCAAGCCACCAGCCCCATCCTCACCTTGTATAAGGTCCTTGGCCTGCTGGGACACATTCCTCCAGGCCTCTCCTTCAAAAGAGAAGTCTCCCTGTTTGATTTTCTTCATGATCTCTTCAGCACTGGTGTGGGTCAGGCTTTTCTCCTGACACTGGAAAGGCACCTGACCAGACAGCATGGTGTACTGCAACCAGAGGAAAAATAACCCTAACACACTGCTTCTGGGCAAGTAATGAGGAATAGATTTAATAAGTGAAATCAATAAGGGATATAGCTCTCATATGAATTCACCTCATCAGTCTACTTCCTGAAAATAGTAGGCCTAAGTGTTCCTAATAGTTTGTACAGTTAGTGTACAGGAGAATCAATAAATATAGCATCTTTTTATATGCCTTTTTTGTCAATATTGTGCACCCCTAAGATGAAGCAGGGAAGGTGACAAGCAGCTACTGTTAAATGTATCTTCTGTTAAAATAACCTGGTTAATTGTGTTGAGTTGTTCTCACGACAGACCATGTGTTTCCAATGCTGTATTACATGTTCATGACTGTGGTTGGACCAGCACTAGACAGAGAAACACCGAGAGGTCTGTGTTTAGCTGACTGACTAGAATGCTCTCACCTTGGCCTGATCACGTCTGCCCTCGAATTTCTCATTAAAATCACAGCAGAGGGAACAGCCCTTTTGGCAGTGGATGCCCTGTCGTGCCCTGATCTCTCTCCCTACCCCCATCTCTGCTCGCTCTGCTTCCAGGGCATTGTGCACACAGCTTGTCAGGAGCCATCTCGTCAAAGCTTCATGAGGCACACTACTCTCCTATTCCCCCCAGGGGGCGACGGTGCAGAGCAAAACTTGCAGAGAGAGCCCAGGCTCTGCATGCATGACTGGCCAAGTGGAGAATCTCTCTCTCTCCACCCCATGTGCCCTCTCCTTCTCTTCTATACCTCTCCTTTTAATTCTCCTCCTCTACGCAGAAAGCCATTGAATTAGGACGTTTCCGCTGCCAGGCAGCAGTGTCTCGTTTGAGCAACCAGCTCTGAGTGCAGGGCTGGTTGCGTTCTAGGGTGAATATTAAACTGTGTCAGCTCACCAGGAAGAGTGTAGCGCTGAACAAGCTTACATTCAGTAGTTAAAATGACAATAGAATTTGTGGTTTGTGAAAATACTTATAGTTATACTTATTCTTGACTGACAGCACGTCCCCGGGCCTCCTTATATCTACGGACACGGAAAAACTGGCTATCTATATCAGACACAATACACACATAAAGGGTATTGAACTGGGAGGTAGACAACATAAAATTATATTTTACGCTGACAACGTCTTATTGACTATAACTGAACCAATGTACTCATTGCCCGAAATTACAAATGGTGTTAAGCTGTTTGGAGCAATCTCTGGATATAAAGTAAACTTGAACAAGTCAGAGATAACGCCACTGGGAAGGCAGGCCATCTCAGAACAGTGCTATATTAACCCAGTCCACTGGGCCCCGAAGGGTCTTACATACTTAGGAATTTATGTAACCGTTCTAACAGTTGTACTCCGCCAACTTCAAACCCTTATTGTCATACGTGAAAGGAGATATGACACGTTGGACAACCCTCCCAGTATCGTTCCTTGGTAGGATTAACCTCATCAAAATGATCTTTCTCCCAAGACTTTTATGTCCTCTGTCTACACTCTTCACCCCCATGACAAACAATGACATAAAGGAAATCAATAGGGCTATATCTAATTTCATATGGGCTGGTAAAAAACCTGAAGTAACGTTTGAAGCACTGCAGCTACCGAGGAAGAGAGGTGGATGGGCCCTCCCGAACACAAAACACTAAGCATGGTCTGTATAGGCTAGGATCATTTTAGACTGGGTCCAGAAACCACCTCAACATTTGTGAAAACTGAAACAGAAATTTGCAAGCCGTTTTCTCCCGTTAACCTTGTAGGTCAAAAAGAAATTGCTAATATTCCCTCTGCTGCAAAATAGAACCCATTAATTACACCCTAGCAACATGGGAAAAAAATAGCAAGACTTATCAAGTCTGATCATCCACCGCCTATCCTGTCATCACTAGTTGGTAATCCTGGTTTCCCACCAGGTAGAACAGGCTCACAGTTTAACGACTGGGAGTTGGCAGGTATACAAAGGATCTATGACTTAGTTGGAAGAGGTGTATTGAGATCATTTGAAAATCTGCCATCTGCCAGCAAGGGCTTGACATAGCTAGCAACTCTCACTCTCTAGAAAAGTTCTTTATCAACAACAAAAATGTACATCTAAATTTTATTTTATGTTACAGAGTAGTAAGCAGGATTCTTTGACAGCTTATAGACTACACTTAATGTTATCACATTACCCTCTACAATCTCAATCTGTAATAGATATAGGGAAACTCAGTTCAATTCACTACACAGAGTATATATTTCTCCACTCAAATACAGTAAATGTAATAAAAGGGACATCTCCTAACTGTCCCTCTCCTAAGTGTAAAAACCAGACTGGTACCCTGTTTCATTGTCTTTGGGAGTGCACACACGTCCAGGTCTTTTGGACCGCAGTTTGTAAGAACATATCCTCCATTCTTAGACAGCCAGTGGTTGTTGACCCACTTGTGTGTTTACTGGGGGCCGTACCTGCCTTGCTAGAACACAAAAGATGTAATTCAACCCCTTCTTATGCTAGCAAGAAAAAACGATTATGAACAAATGGGTGGGTGATGAACCTCCTCTTAGCACTTGTTGACCTTGTCTCATTGGGAGAAACGTCAATTCACCCTGAAGGTTAGAGGGAGATCATTTACAGAATTATGGAAGGAACCATTGAATGTGCTGGGCTTGAATGTTGATGCAAGTGTGCATCCTTGACTTCAACATGTAAAATGTGTTGTTGGTTTTTTTATTTGTTTTTCTTTTTTTGTTTTCTTAAGAAAAGAAACATGTATATGTATTGTACCCTCATAAAGAAAAAAAAAAAAAAAAAAAACGACAAGAACATGGGAAAGAAATCTGAATTTTTTTAGTTCGTCTAGTTGACCAGCCAATTCAACCATCTAACGGTAACTAACCATCATCTAAAATAAATGCAGAAATGCAAAACAAACTGGCTTGTAATTTTTTCATTGTACAAAGTTTTCGTTGTATAAAGGTTAAATAAAATAAATAAATTGTGGCTGGTGGACAAAAAAAGTTTCCTGTCCTGATATCATGTTTGCCATTTTGTTTCAGTTGCTGTAAAATAATAAAATATTTGTGGTTTCTATTGCTTCCTCAAACTACAAAGTTGAACTGTTGATCTGTTTTTTTTCCCTCTGAACGAGTAAGATTCTGAATGATTTTACATCAATCCACCCACTTTGTTTCAACCTCAGTATGAAATTGTCATCAGACATCCACTCACCAGAATGACCCCCAGACTCCACAGGTCACAGGACTCGTCGTAGCCATCGTATTTGAGGATCTCAGGTGCTGCGTATTGCAGTGTGAAGCAGGGCGTCTTCAGGAGCTGATTGTCCGGTGGTTTGAGGCGAGCAAAGCCAAAGTCTATGATCTTTATCTCCGAGTTCTCACTCTCGTCTGTGAAGAGCAAATTCTGGAAAGCAATCCAAGACAGGGACAGCAGTCATTTCTTTCTTTTCAGCACAACTGGTCTACTCAAGAGCTCATGAAATTGCACTTCAAGACACAGTCACAGAAGATGTTACTGACCATTTGTTAGGGGTCAAACAATTATAATCTCCTTAGGTGAGTGAGGGGTATAATACACCCCAGAGTCAAAATGACACTGACAGATCATATAGACTTCAGTAAAACATAGTAATTCTCTTTCAGAAGCTTATGACCCAGTGTCTTTACATTCATCAAACTATGCTCAGAAAGAAAAGGATTTCCAGTATAGTAGCAGCCCCAGTGTCCCCTAGGCTGAGTAGGGGTTCAGTACCTCCGGTTTGAGGTCCCTGTGCACCACCCCTACGTCGTGCATGTGACTGACAGCGGACACCAGTCTGCGCATGATGCGGCTGGCCTCAGTCTCACTGAAATGTTGCTTCCTGCGGATCCTCTCCAGCAGCTCCCCCCCACCAAGCAGCTCCAATACCAGGTACGTGTGGAGCTACAGGGACACACAGAGTATATTTACACTCACCAACCTTTTACGCCCCTTTCCGACCTTTATTCTTTGGATTGAAATATTATACTTACATCAACAATCCTCTTAAAGGTGCAAACCTTCCTATACGTTTTGGAACTAAATAAACATTGAACTCATTTATAACTTCATGTGTTGACTAATGTATATATCATCAATCTTGTTCTCGCAGCTTGAACTGAAAGTTGAAAACAGCTGAACAGTGACCGGTGAAACGCTGAACTGAAATTTCTCTGTTGCATGAAAAATACCACAAAAATGATGTCAAGATCAAACCATAATAATATCGAGTAAAGTGAAAGCAGCCAAACAAAGTGGGAAGGGAATAATGGGTATGGGCAGCAGGGTAGGGTTTCTCATTAGTGCTGGAGCTGGGGAACAAAGGCAGGGCTGGGGCGAGGCGAGGCAGCGCTGCTTTGATCTGGGTCATAGGCCTCTGAGGTACTGTAATAACCCCACTGAGCTCATCAGCACTTAAGTGGTGCTCCTGGCTTGAAGGGCCTGGGCTAATGAACCTGTGCACTGTCAACCACACAGCCACACCTTTCCAATAATGAAGGCACACTATATTTGTAACATATGCACAGTTAATTTGGGTCAAACGTGGCACTAGATTTGAGGAACACCCGAATCTAGGTTGTTTCTATATGGTGGTACAAAATGGGTGTTGGTACAGCTGCAGTTCGAAAATAGATTTGGTGTGAAATATCGAGAGCACGGAGAAATGTTTATGGGACAATACATAAAGAGATAGAAAAAGACCTTGAGGGCTTCCATTAATCTGCTTTGTTCCAGTTCCAGGACTTAATAAGGCTGCAGTCTCCACAGGCCTAGAAGAGAGCAATGCAAAATAGATTTATGATTGAAATATAGCCACCTTAATTCACCTTACCTGGTCATGGTAGATTTCATGTAACTTGACAATGTTAGGGTGGCCATCACAGAGCTTCAGGGCTGCCATTTCCTTCTGCGTCTGTGCCTCCATCCTATAGTAAACACAAGCGGGAGAACAAATCATTGGCACAAAAGCACAAAATACAACACACAATACAATACACACCAAGGTAACACATTTTTTCAGAGGGCATGGTCTGTCCCTTGATCTTATTGTTAGGGGCATTTTAGTCATTTTCAGGGCAATTTTACTGAACTATGCATTTGCTAAATAATGCATTTGTAATGCATACTGGCAAATAAACACTCAATTTGTAGTACAACGATTTGTTTTAACTGTTTTCCCACTGCTGAAACTTGCAGCAGGTCTTACAGAAGAGGGTGGTGCTGTTTTGGTTGATTTGAGTTTTGTTTTTTTGTTCACGGAGTGGTTTGTCTGGAGTCGGCAGACACGCTGGCAGCATGGTGCAAATATTTTCTACTGCTTCAGGCTGTATACTCTGTAATTTTCTAATCAAAAACTGCTCAGTTTTTCTCACCCAGAATGCACTGGAAAGAATTCCCCAGTTATAGGCTCCTATGAATCACCTACGGTGGCCCACGGGAGAGAGTAGTCACATTCATACGAGAACATTTGACAATTCAACCAAAAAAATCTGAACAGGGTGAAACGGTAAAAAGGAAGTCCTAATTATGAGGGGAATTTTTGCCCTGATTTTTAATTTTACAGGCATTTTTTGAACTTTCAACTTTTTGCCCAGAGCCCCCAGTCTCAAACACACACACACGTTCTATAACCAAGGCATAGTCGGAAAAATGGACTACATTGTGACACTGTGAGGAAAGTGTGATTTGCTTTTAGAGGGTATCTCTCAGGATTTCAGATTCTCATTGATTTCAGTGCTTGTGTCATCAGCTGCCCCAATGAGGCTTGCTCTAGTTAGAACTACAATGTTTGGTCTTTGTCACATGTGTCAGTGGAGGTGTCACCTCTTGTTCCTGAACTGTACCTGTCAGAAGATATCACACTTTAGCTCTGCTGCAGTCAAGAAGTGCGATCACAGCTCAGTCTGTAGCAGTCAACAGCAAAAACAATCAGGTTTGTGAGCAGAGCTGTGCTTCTATTTATTTCACAGTGAAAGCTTCTAACCTCACCAGCAATGTTCAATTGACTTATCAAGCAAATAATAACCCTGCAAATGTCACTGTGTAATTATGTTGATTCATGAATTAGTCAATTTTGCAGAATATTTTTTTTGTATGATTTTCTTTACTTTACACTGCTGAATTGTATTATGCTGTTGACCACACTCCAATTACCCCCAGAGAAAGGAGGGTGACTGACACAATATCACACAATATCACACAATACCAATAGCATCTAGGTTGACAAACACATTGGAGTAGTAGCAAGCAGGCTGTGAACTAGTACCTCTTGCTGACAATCTTGACTGCGTATTTCTGTCCAGTCTTCTTGTGTGTGCACTGTCTACAGATGGAGAAGCTACCTTCTCCCAGAGCACTGTCCTTCAGGTCCATCTCATAATTCATATAGAATGGCGAGTCCTGTAGAGGGGAACATTGGACCAAAATAAGGTGTCAGGTCGAATAGCAATTGTAACCAAGAAGCCTCACCGAAGCACCAATAATCACAGTAAAGAACATCCTCAAGGGTATTATGGCTTTTATACAACGTTCATCAACACGTGTGATGACTCCAACGTTTTCGTAGTACACACTGATAGGAATAAATAAAGTCTCATGCACATTCATAGTGATAACGTATAGACCTAATCAGTTAGCAGTTTATTTGAATGTGATCTCTGCTCTGTGGCTCCTTAGTTGATCAGCTGCCTGAATCTCTTGTGTGGAGAATACAGTAGTGTCAGGCTACTTGGCTTGGTTTATGTTAGCAACTGAGCCGTTAGCAAACATAGCTTATAACAGTGGTGTCCAATCATGTGCCATGGAGGGCCGAGAGTATTCACTCCAACCAAAGACTACACCAGGTGATTTCACTGATTAACAGGGCCCCCACCAAGTTCCACACATTGCCCCTCTTATGCACATGCGCACACACACACACACACACACACACGTTTATATATTTTCACATATTTTCATATTTTTCTCAGATCCCTAATTTATATTTGTAATCTATTGTAAATAGTGTGCTTCGTTTTGTTACTGTAAATATTGTTGCCTCTTTTTTATTGTAAATGCTGTTACTGTTGTTGTTTTTTTTGCACAATCCTGTAAGCATTGCCACTTTTCATTTTACTGCACATCCTGTATGCGTATGTGACAAATAAAGTTCTTGACTTGACTAACACACCTTCAACCAGAGAGGAGGGACATGATGTATCATAAAATGCCAGAGTTTGTGTTGATTTTGCTATATACAGTATTTGCTATAGAGGAGTTAAGTCTCTCGCCCTTTACTGACTGAATTTAGTTCTTGAAGACCACAACAGGAGAAAAACAAGAAAAATCACAAATTCCCTCCCAGGTTACAAGAAATAGCATAACAACCAATAAAGCACAGCTATCAGCGCTTTATAGGAACTCTCAGCACAAATGGAGGGCATCTTTGCTTGACTGCTTGGCTGAAACTACCTGCTCTATAAAATAAAATGCATATCAACAGCTTGGAGACAAATGGGTGTAAGTAGGTTTTGACCAACTTTACAGGCGAGCCAAAGTACATTATTCCATTTTCACAAACGTCCACTTTAATTAATGCATCTTTGGTCAAGATTTCCACAATTAACTTTTTTGTGCTAGACTGATATCATTAAGTGCTTTAATATGATCTATTACAACTCATATTTGCCCATAATAGATCACTGGCTTTAAGGCCCTTGATAACTGAACTGAAAGACCTGAGCAAAACCGCTCAATTCCATATCAGTTAAATCAACACTACGTCTCCAAGCCAGTGGTAACTCAGGATGTTGAACAGAGAGAGCGAGAAAAAGGGTCAATGAGTACACTAAAGGCAATGCACTACTCCCTCCTCCCTTCTTGAACAGTGTTATATTGCAGAGATACACAAACAAAATGCATGAACAAACATAAAGAAATGGGCTCAACTGAATTTAAGTGCAGTAAGAAAGAAAAAAAAAATTGTAGTGGAATAGAGAGGAAGAAAAAAATTCATCTTGTCTGTGATGGCAGCCATTAGTGTAAGTGTGTTTGTGCAGAGGGATCCAAGCCCATCTATCTTACCTTCATCATGGCGCTGCGGGCCACTGCAGCAGAGCCTGGCCTCTCAGAGCCCCCACACAGCTGGACGGGGTCGTCCATCACCACATTCCTCTTGAACAGGATGGAGGGGGCCATGAAGGAGTAGCCCTGTGCACAGACACACAGGAACACTAGGAGTTTACATTATGCTAAGACACAAAGTACGGCTGGGCTACACAGGCAGCACTACGGATAGAAGCTCCAAGTTGAAAAGGAACATCCATTACTGTGATTTACAGCCTCAGAGTAGACTAACATCAACTTCCTTCTGGTCATATTTTAGAAATCCATGGTTTCAAATTGCTAAAGAATTATATTCACTGTAAAGCCTTAAAAAGTCATTAATTTCTTCTTCAAACGTTTCTATGTCATGTTATGCATTAAACAACCCTGCCAGCCCAACACTGTATAGGCCTAACTGGTGAGTGACTTTGGCTGTCCAGCTGTTCCTATTGTTAGACCTGTCATTCGTGGAGTGCTGCCTGCCTGATTCCAGCTGTGGGGAGCCCAGGGCTTTGAGCTGGCGCTAATCCCCATTTCCCCCTTTCACTCAGACACACACACACACACAGCTGTGTGGCATGTAGTGACAGCCATGGATGGACGGAAGGATGGATGTTGAATGCATGAGATGCCCTAAATTGCCAGGCTTGAATATTTGATTGCACTACTGTGAAATTACATCTTGGCGCTCTTAATGCAATTTTAATTTTGTTTTGTGAGGCACTGCGGGGGGGCGAGTGCACAGCTTAAAGTTGGGATTGCTGTCGTTATCTCTAAGATTGCTAGGCTTGCAAATTATAAAGACCACAAAATTTCAGACTGTGTGAATGGCAGCTGAGAGGGAAAAAAAGCCAAGATGAAGTTAGCAATCAAAGGTTGAAGGCGTAACCGAGACAGACATGGTGATTCTCTCAAAGTGTAACCTTTTATTCCATGAAAGAAGCCTGTTAATGGATCTATTGATCTGCCTGAGCTTGAGGATCCAGAAGGCAATCAGAGTTGAAATTTCATGCAATACATCAGACACCCATCAGCTGGCATGGAGTTGTGGGCCATATTATGGTTCAAAGCTACATCAAAAATAGTCATTCACATCTGTTACCTCAATCAAAGCTGCATATGGCAGCAATTACAAGGCTTCAATAAAAGCCCTTTTAGTCAATTTGAATACCAGCACACACAGACAGACTTGTGTTGACTTACAGCAACCTTTTGAGGACATTCAAAACTTCACTTGATTACTTCAATTGCTGTGGAGTATGTCAAATATAGTTACAGACAAAAAGTGTGAAATGTCTAATGCAGTTTTTCCATTCAATTCAACATTTTACACTGCCTGCAACCACAGCCCAGACACACATCAACATGTCTACACTGCTGAACAAAAGGATGAAAATGCACAAGTGCCAACAATATAAATGCTGGCCTGTGTGATGACCTACAGGTGGCACAGAAACATTCTCCTGTGCAGGAGCAACAAAACCACCGGCCACAACCAAAATAGCCTGGTTGTCTAACATCCCTTCACTCCTACCTGGAAGATGCGGTCACAGTTCTGAGGCAGAGCTGCAGGAGAGTATGTGGGGTCCATCTCTGTGAACTCATCGGCGAAGTTGCTGACATCCAGCTCATCCCGAATGACTGGCTTGAATGGGGCAGGCACCTTCTTAGCTGCCAAATCCTCCCAGTTTATCTTCTAAAGGAGGTTGGAAAAAAAAACATTATAGTCAGCCTCATTCCTCTGTAACACAGTTTAGAAAAATACTCAATTTACTTCATGCTACAGACTCAAAGGTAGCCCCATGATGTATAGTAACAGCCCACCACGCCATAAGTAGTTCTAAATGTTATAATGAAATATGTAACAGAGGCGATGAGTCCCACCTGGTAAAACGGATGTTTCTTCACATTTTCAGCTCCATTAGGACCTGAGCCCAATCTCTTCTTTGGATCTTTGATGAGGAGTCGCTGGATGAGGTCTTTGGCCAGCGGTCCCATATCTTTGGGGAAAGGAGGATCCTTCTTTGAAATCCTCCTGTGATGTAAGGGAGAAAGTCGTAGTCAATGATGTAGAATCATTATAAATGAAGGCTGAAAACTGGAGGGAGATCAGGGAGAATCATTACTTGGCAATGTCTGTGTGAGAATTCTCATCTCCATCAACGGTGAAGGGTGACCCGCCAGTCAAAAGCTCATACATCAGCACTCCGAGGCTCCACCAGTCCACTGCCTGGAATACATGAAAGCACCCAGCCGTGATTTTCACTTAAAAGACTAAAAGACAAATCTCAGAGTTCACTACAGAGCATTTCGCAAGTTCAGGAGAACAGAGAGGAGACCTTGATTGATTAGAGACTTTACAATGCTTGATTTAGTAGAACATAATAAAAGACAGTATAAAACTACAAATAACCTTGTCATGTCCAGACTCTCCTCCCTCCACAATTTCCGGAGCCATATATTCAATGGTGCCACAGACAGAAAATGCCCTCTCCACCTGTGTTAACAACACACACAACAAACGTATTCACATACACATTTTAGAAGCCCATTGTAGTATAAAATAACGTATAAAGGATCTTGATTTTATAATCCCAAGACATC
This sequence comes from Monocentris japonica, assembly GCA_900323365.1. Taxonomy (NCBI): domain Eukaryota; kingdom Metazoa; phylum Chordata; class Actinopteri; order Trachichthyiformes; family Monocentridae; genus Monocentris; species Monocentris japonica. The sequence goes on along the minus strand of OOFE01002809.1, from coordinate 66,941 downwards.
TGTACGCTCTGTTGTTGAATGCCTGCAAAGTGGATTAGAAAAAAGTAAAACCATATTTTCTTCATTCCTTATAAATCTATAACATGGAAAGACGAGATATTGTACTTCTGCTTCTACCACTTTGCACATTTTTTGCTGAGGAGCTCAAGACCCTGGCAAATTTTGCGCTGACATACCTGATCAAACTCTTTGCTGAGGCCAAAGTCTGTGAGTACTACATGACCACTTGAATCCAGTAGAATATTCTCAAGCTTCAGGTCCCGATAGACTATCCCAAGCTGCAAGGAGAAAAATTGTACCGGGTCTATGGCAAGTGAAATACAAAGCATGTTTGCAGCACACTATTGAGGACCACAGATTACTTCTGAACAGGCACTGTTGGCTATCAGGAATAATGAAGAGGCTTTGATTGTGTGGAATCTGGAAGTTACCTTATGTAGATGCTCTAGTGCCAAAACAATCTCCCCACTGTACAGGGCTACTTCCTGCTCCTTGAACCGCACCCTTTGCACCAAGTGTGTGAAGAGCTCCCCACCATTTACATAGTCTAAAATTAAAGATGTAAGAAGAGGAAATCACAAAACCTCACTGGATAGTTCACGCATGGCAAATGTTCACCAAAATAATTTAAGTTGGTTAGTTTCGCTATGGGGAAGTCCAAACATTTCTAGTAGCCCCCTGTTTATATGCATTCATTCAGCTGGTGAAAATCCATTTCCACTAAGCTAAACATTAACAGCAAAACAGAAGTGAAAATCTGCAGTACATGAAAGGCATTTCCACATGAGAGAGCCTGACCGAGAATGAGGTGCAGCTTGGTATCTGTCTGGAAGGCGTAGTGAAGTGTGACAAGGAATGGCGACTGGCGGATGTGCTCGAGGACTTGCCGCTCTGTCCGTGTGTGTTCAGCAGTCTTTGCCTTTTGTACGATGGTGGCCTTCTTCAAAACCTTCATGGCATACAGCTTCCCTGCATCATGACCGCTCACTTTTCGCACCAGGAACACCTTGCCATATGCTGGTCAAAATAAGGAAACAAAGAAGGCAAAGCCTAGTGTAAAGCAGAGTCTTAAAAAATGCGCTTAAGCTTCCAAAAACACAAATATCAGATACCAAATACGATTGGTTTGAAGGTTTATCAGTTTCACTCACCTCCTGTGCCCAGCACCTTCAATAGCTCAAAGTTTTCAATGCCCACCCTCTCTACATGGCCCGTCAGGTTGGCTAAAGTCAGAGTAGAAATCAGATGGTACAACAGAAGATAAAGTTAGGTTCAACAAATCATCTAGGTTTCCACCTCTTAATTGACTTTCATATCACTCACTGCATAACACAAGACAAAGATGGCGACCCACAATAGCTACTTTTCTACTGAAGGACCATCTGAGGCTTACCCAGATTATTCAACATATTGAATGTGCTATAGAGGTTTCAAAATTGCATCAAAAATCTTCTAGCAACCACAGCTGGGGCCATCTAAATGAAGTTGTGGGTGTAGCTCGTACAAGAGAGTTACAGATAAAACTAGTGAAGGGTCTGATAATGTTGATTTGTTTCCAAATTTACAGCCTCGTCTTTAGCCGTATCAACGTCAGCCCTAGCCCTTCCTCCAAGGCACTCCAAGTTGTAGCTTGAAAAATGTCAGCTCCTGTGTTGACAAAGTGTTAACAATTATAGAAAGGTTATAAAAAGGCTTTGGTTAACTAATTAGCTAGCAAGCTGACATTATCTAAACACAAAACTGATCAGATGTATCGGTGATGAAATTTTGAGTCCCCAGCCATAAGCAACAAAGAAATGAACCATGTCTATTCAATACTGTTGAGATGGCCAAGTCGTAAGTTCAGTAAGTTTAGATCAGCTGTGCTTAGCCGTTGTTGCCAGAAGCTGTGGACCTTCAGCATGGATGCCAGAAGGCATGTTACATCACCTTGCAGCCCTCTATTGGTTTTTGTTTTAGAATTTGCAGCCCAGATTACAATTACTACATTTTGGAATAAAAATGCAAAAAGAACCACAACCGTGTTGCTTTGGGGGAAACTGAGTGCAATGTTGAGTAAGCCAGCAGTAGCTTAAAGGGGTCATGGTAGCCTAAAGGTTAGAGAAGTGGGCTTGGGACTGTAAGGTCAGCGATCTGAAGCCCTGGACCAATTAGAAAAATCTGGGTGGTGAAAGTAAATGTGTGGCCAACAGCAGAAGACTGGTTGCAATGGGCAGCTCCCAGGGGTAGATATGTGTAACCACATAAATGTGAAGCAAAGCTGAGCACATGCATGCTCAGCAGACCTTACATGGATAAACAAGTCTTAAAAAAAAAAAAAAAAAAAAAAAAAAAGCTCTTGTACCGTAAACCAGACTAACTTAACACTCACTCAAATAAGAAACAGCATATAGGCTAACCTTCCTTGCAATAGCAATTGAACTGGCTATATCAACTAGCTGAAGTGCATTATCTTCCATCAGTGATCTTCATGGAATTTAGCACACTACTTCACAGTGTATCAATGATTTCTCCAGCATCATACCATGTTGCTGTTCGTGTCATTCTATATCACAGTCTGCCAGTACAGCCCCCTGAGCGTAGCACTCGTAGACATGCATGTCCATTGTAGTGAACACGTTCCTTCTGTCTCACACTCTGAAAATAGGCTGCAAAGCACTGAGCAATTAAGGCAGCTGATTTCATCTTTTCCGCTGCCTCTCTTTTTACACAGAAGAAATGCTGCAACTATTAGGCAATTCGAGCATATCATTTCAACACATTGTTGTCCTAAAAATTTGAGGTCAGGAGGTTCAGGTTGCATAACACCTCTGTCAAACTCACCAGGGCCAAGTTTGATTTCAATGTTTATTAATAGATTGAAAGCGGTGTCAAACCAGATCATGCTTCATAACTGGGCTGACCCTCTTCAACTTACAGGAAGTAAATGCCATTATTCTACAATTGTTATAAAGTGGGAATCTTTACTCAAAATACAAAGCTTTCCTAAAAAATTACATTAGGTAGTCATTTGATGAAAGACTAATTATTTCTGAATTATGAGATTTAAAAAAACAACAACAGACAATTGGAATATAATTTTAACAATGTCCAATTAGAAGTGATTTTATGCTTTTGATTGTCTGAGCCATTGACGCAACCATAACTGAGAAGTTTCAGTTATATCTAGCAACATTTTCTCCATTGGGTCAATTGCCATATGTACATTTCCATAACAAAGTAAAGATGATACAGTAGCAAGGCTTGAGATGCTGTGTGAAATACTACACATAAAAAAAACAGTGGCGATGACAACTTGACTAACTGCATACTTAGGCAGGGCAGTAAATGGGGGTGCAGTCTAGTCATGTTGCTGCCTGAATAGTACATTATCATTTCAAACCAGTTGTGGCTGAGGCACTGTCCAACTTCATCCAACAAGCTGTGTAATTCCTGGGTAAACTTGATACTCAAATCAAAACACTCAACAACACTGCCACTACAGAGACTTTAATATAGATATCTAGGAAAGGTTTTGTTGGTGCTTTCATGCTTCTGTTTTCTTGACTTAAGGTGTTGATGGATGCAAGTTAATAGGGTTCACTAGTGTCTATCATTCAGTAATATTACTCCAACAAAAACAAGGGCCAACACAACCGGATTGCAAAGTCTTACTTTTGCTTTAGGGAGTTTAAGAAGTGGAATCAAATGACTTAGGATTTATCTGTCTGCATATTTCACATGAAGAAACCTAACGCTGATGCCGTTGTTAACTAGAACAGTGCATTCGCCTGCATCAGACAAAATGAAAGCGAGCTAACGTTAGCTCGTTTGACTTGACAGCGCTGCAGCTGTCTGCTCTTCGATGGCTTTGGACAACTTAGCTGTAGTCATTAAACGAGGCTTCTGACAGAAAAACAGCTTATTTAGGAATTAAGTTATAACGGTGACGTTGGCTAAAACTTGCTGAATTCTCTGTCGGTGTCTGGTTTAAATGTTAACAACTGTGCTGATGTTATTCACTAGGTTAAGCAATGTTATTAACTAGCTTAGGGAACGACAGTAACGAGTTTAGGTCACGTTAGCTTGCTTAGGTAAGCTAGATAACGTTACAGCTAACGAGGATAGTTAGCTAACGTTAGCTTCCCCTGCCTTTTTTGGACTAAATAGTAACGTTAACGTTAGCAGCGATCATCGCAAACGCCCATTGACAGTAACAGTTAACGTTACCTCTTCCAAGCTATTTTAACAAGCTAGCGTTTGTTCAGTCACACGTGTCACCAAAAGAAAGAGGCACATTAACACAATCTGCATCATCAAGTGTAAAACTAGCTCGTTGCTAAACTTACCATTTTTTAGCTCATGTTTCACAGTAAACAGGTCACCTTCTCTTGAAGATCCCTCCATCGGGGATGGCATCGTAATTTCGTATCCCAATTATATTCAAAGATGCTTTGCCAGTAATGTTACGTTAGTCTTGCACGCTAGTTTGTAAAATTAACGTGCAAAAACGGAAGTATTAAGCAAGGACCTCAAATGCCTTTGAATCAGGCACCAAACTTAGAAAATATATAGGCAGAACGCTGTTGCTAAACCTAGCAGCAAGCAAGCCCAAAGAAAACACTTGCTTCTACCACCACACCACCACTACCACTACCTTCGCAACCAAGCACCCCTACATCGGTGATTGGGGTTGCTATGTGAAAATCTAACCTCTGATTGGGTCTGTGTGGTGTCCATGACAGATATACCTGCCTTCGCCTAAAGAATGCTGCTGCCTTCACGTGCTTCTCGTAAGCTCCTACTTCCGACATCTGAAAGCATATATACGTCTTGTGCATTCAGATGCTCATGGTGAGAACGGAAATAAGAGAATGTGCCCTGTAACAAAAGTCAGCCTTTGATGGCTGTTGTTTTATTTTAAAAATTAAGTGGAATAAAGGCACTTTGAGCTGTGGTGGCAGGATGAAGAGGAGAAAATGATGTTTTAATTAATGTACTAGTCAAAGTTGCCAAAGACGCCAAATTGTTGTATAGACATGACAACTAAAAGTTAATCAAAGAGTGAAAGTATAAGCATACAACACTACTAATTATTTACATAGAATGGCAAACAATAACACTTTTACCATTATTTATTGAGACAAATTCCCTACAGACACGCCCCATAAACGTGACATATCGGCTACTCAGAAATGTATCACAGAAATGTCCACATTTCCCAGTCAAATATATTACTGTCTTGGGTTTGTCGTGAAAGAATAGCGTTCCGATTTTTTTCGGCAGCACTTGAAGGCAGCATGATTCTTGACGTCTTTTGTCACAGTGAACGGTAGATGGTGGTATTGTAAAATCCAGAGGTCAGAAAACCACAAAACCCTCCCAGATCAAGTGAAAACATCGGAGGGGTGCAGAAAATGAAGTCCCAGATATTAAAGATGAATTTGTTCAGTGAGATGGGAGATGAGAGTGGCAGCAATTTCACCATTATGCGTCCAGCATTTTCTGCAGACAGTGCCTTCTGAAAATCTACTTTAGCATAGACCTTTGACACAAAAGTTGGTGTATTCCTTTCATTTTTATGGAAGGGCCTGAGATGTACTTTGTTCATCGTATCTGTTTATTTCCGCATTTTCCCACATCTTTCCCACATCTGTCCACCTGGATATCTTCATAACCCTTCAAGTCATGCCATTAAATAAAAACACAACAGAAATGGTGTGTGTTGGGGATTGCTGTCCTAAAACAAAGTAAATAGAATGAAGAAGATGGGCAACCAATTTCATCATTGAAGGAGACTTAATAATATTGTTATTAGATCAAATAGGACAAATAGATACAATTATGTCTTCAATTTTACTTGACACAAACTACTGATTGCTGTTTCGTTATATGTCCTCTGCCTCCACCTTGAGGTAGTATGCTGTCATTGCTTTATGATATAGTTAATTCCATTTTTTTCATTTCAGGGGAATGTGCACATTTGGGATGATTACAGTAATTTATGTTTGCCACATAAAAATATTAAATAATCTTTGTTTATGACCTGTGATTGTATAAGCAATGAATGATTCTTGCATTCATCAGTGTTCAGTCATTTCTCTATCTTAGGATTGTTGGAGTTTCACGAAGAGCCAGTCTCTTTTGGCATGGCATGTTATTTGGAATAACAAAGATACACGGGACAAAAACAAATCTTTCTGTAATAATATTATGTTGCTGAGTCAGCTGTCCAATAATATCGGCAGATTATATCGTTATAATGAGTTTTTACAGAAGTATAAAATACATTTTACTCCTAAACAATTTGCCATGGTCTTTGATGCTATCCCCCCTGGAGTAGTGATGCTATTTAAGGGCCTAGCTTCTACTTTATCTTTTTCAAAACCTTCTCTTGAGCCAGCTGACTTAAAACTATCAAATTGTATACTATTTCTTTGTATTTTTGCCTAATTGCTTTATATAATATTTGTATTATCTGAAAGAAGTGTAACATTAAGTTGTGTTGTATTGCGCACCCCTGTTGTCCCGTAATTGTTATTTGTATTCCTTCAGTATTTGTAATGTTTTTTACTGCAATAAAAATAAAAAAATAAAAAAAGTTTCACGAAGAGCTGGAACTATTGTAACCGTTGCGTCAACACGCACACGTAAGAAGGCATGTTGTTGTCTGCAACGGACCAATGAGCTGTGGGTCTGTTTTTACTTCCAGCCAATCATATGCCGATCTGCTCAACGAAAGCCAATGAGCTTCTGGTCCGTTTGGTCCGTCCGTTTTGTCCCTTCCTAGGTACCACTGACGCTACTTGACAGCTTGAGCTCACCGCTGGTCGTTGCTTGAACGCCCTCCCAAGATGGCTAGTGTTCGAGCCCTTGGCGTTCTTTCCAAAATGACATCAAGGAGATATGCTCTCAACACAGGTAGCGCTGATACAAACTACGCTGCAGTTAGTTTGTTAGTCGCACTGAGAATGCGAGCCTGGCTCAGAGTTAGCCTAGCTGGTAAATGGCTTGCTAGATGAGCTCTAAGTCCTGAATTGAGTACGTTACTGTAATTTACAGAATGAATGAATTTACAGCTCTCCCCAAAGATGACATGACTAGCCGTATTGTGGGAGTGTGGAAAATGTATTTGTTTGTTCTGCAATTTGTTATCCTTATCATAATAAATCGCGGGTTGGTAATTTGTCTTTCGTTGTAATTTACTGTCCGAGGGAACTACTGACCTTTCATGACACTGACCAGTACTATTAGTTCAGGGGTGTAGCTACTATTGCATAGTAGGGATGATTCATTTGTGGTCATGGCAATATTACTATACTGTACTTATATTGCCCCAGGATATTTTATTTCCAAACTGTTTGGAGTATGTACTCAGTACAACAGTATTACCATAGTACTCAAACTAGTTTTGTAACATGGACACCATGTGGATGATGTATACCAAAAATAGGTGACTCAAATTAGATCTTATTGATTTCTTGAATTATTGTCATTTCCCTTCTTTACAGGCAGCACTTTTCGTACGTTCTCAGTAGCCCCTGCTGTGCTAGGTAATAGTAAAGTCCAAAACTATTTATATATTGTAAATGGAAAGTTGGTGAACTGTCACGTGACACAATTACTGTTTGACTGCACATTGTTTGCTTTTTTCTGTTTTTAGCCCAAACCCATGTGAACTATGAAGTCAAGGAGGATGTTGCCGTTGTTCGGCTCAGCGACCCAAATTCCAAGGTATGAGCACATTAAAAGATGAATATGATGAGTTGCATTTCTGAACTATATAAAGTAAATGTAAACTTTGTGCTTGATCACCCTTCAGGTCAACACTCTATCAGTCCAAATGCTAAAGGAGCTAACAGAAGTTATGAATGAAGTATGGGCCAATAATGCTGTTCAAAGCGCTGTTGTCATCTCCTCAAAACCTGGCTGCTTCATTGCAGGGGCTGACATTAAGTAAGATTAAATCTCCTCAAATCCATTGGATATTGTGAGATTTAAATTTAGGTCTTTGGTGATCTCTTTAAGATAATTTGTGCTACTTTGGTTAATATTACGTTGGGGGGGGGGGCAGAACAATAAATGCAAAAAATGTCTTTCTTGTGTTTCTGGAAATGTATGTTTTAACATCCTTCCCATTCTTTGCAGTATGATCCAGGCCTGTAACAGTGCAGAAGAGGCGACCCAAATTTCTCAGGAAGGGCAGAAGATGTTTGAGAAGATTGAGAAATCTCCTAAGCCCATTGTTGCTGCCATCAATGGCTGTTGCTTAGGAGGAGGCCTAGAGGTGATCAAAGTTATTCTGGCAAATATCTATATTTCTAAGAATTGAATGTTATCTGATTGCAGTCTTTGTGTATTTCAGTTTGCCATAGCTTGCCAGTACAGAATTGCAACAAAGAGCAAGAAGACAGTCCTTGGTACCCCTGAAGTAATGCTGGGTCTCTTACCTGGAGCTGGTGGGACTCAGAGACTCCCCAAAATGGTTAGTAATGGCATCAGAAGGTTTTGTAGTGTATTGCTGAATCTGAGTTACATGTTCATTTAGTGTCACTGACTGATTTATTCATTTGGATTAAAAATGGCAAGAAAAATAAGAAATGTCATAAAATGCAGGTTGACCCAGAGGACATTATGTGAACGCATTCTACAGCACCTTTCTGACATGGTCCCTTGTGTCATCCAATGGCACAGGCAGACTAACCCAGCTAGTCTGGTGAAGGTCTTATTCAGGTTAATAAACCAGTTAACAGAATGTTCCTGTCCACCTGAGGTATCCTGCCCACGAAAAGAACGGTCCACTAGCCTTTACCTAAAAGGGGCGGGGCTTGTAACAAATAGCCAATCGCATGCAACATGGAGAGATCCTGAACAGCAGGGGGAAATTACATTGTTGCAGCAACAAAGGTAAAATGATTCAACAGGGAAAATGAAATACAATATAAGCACACTTATAAAAAATAGTAGAAATAAAAAATAGTAGAGAGGAGAAAAAAAAGCAATAAACTAGGAAACATATGCTGCCTCCGTTGTCATAAGGCGTTTTCCGACCACAGGAACCTGAACCTTTTGGGTACTTTTTTGAGCACTGGAAAAAGACACACACATTGTTACATCAGTCCCAGGCTGCCGTTATACAATTAGTCTCAATTGACGGCAGCTGGTGTCGGATGCAGGAGGAACCAGCCTACCAGCCTGATTTCCTCCCTCATCCAGCCAAGGGCTCACCCACACCCCCTCCCGTCTGCCACAGGTTTGTTTATTTCTTATATGCTTTTAAAAGCTATCTAAACTTGTGATATTGTATGACAATGTGAGAATGGTTCAGTTCACATATGTTCTCTGCTTCTAGTTTGTTTTCATATTGTTCGTCTTCATCTTTAGGTTGGTCTTCCCAGTGCCTTTGATATGATGCTGACGGGAAGAAATATCCGAGCAGATAAAGCCAAGAAGATGGGGCTGGTCCACCAATTAGTAGACCCCCTTGGTAAAGACCTATCCAAAATCTCAATTAATATAATATGGAAAAATAACCAATGACTATTTTGAACCTAATCTGGAACTGCTTAGAATTGGTTGATTCAATATAGTTGTGGATCAGTGGGTCTTTAGCTTAAGTTTAGACAAAATTTGTGATCGCCATTTTTTTCCATGTTGTATTTTAGGACCTGGGCTGAAGAGTCCAGAGGAAAGAACAAGGGAGTACCTTGAGGAAATTGCCATTGAATGTGCCAGAGGAATCGTCAATAAGAAAATCTCTCTCAGCAAAGAAAAAGGCATGATGCAGAGTAAGTGGCACAGGAGAGTTTCTTCAGTGAGTTTCACGATAAAGGAAAAAAAAATACCACATTGAAGAGATTTACTTTCTTTCTCCATAGAACTTCAAGACTACATTATGAGTTTTGAGTTGGTACGGAATCAAATTTACAAAACTGTCCATGGTAAAGTTATGAAGCAGAGCAATGGACTTTATCCATCACCCCTGAAAATCATTGAAGTAAGTAAAAGCTCTTTCTAAGCTAAAATTTTCAACTATTACATCGATTAATCAGGATCAGTTTGGAAGAAGTTGAAGAAATGAACTTGACTTTGAATGAATTTGTTGTAAAGGGAATCCAGCCTCAATGGAGCTCTATTCTGTCTCCTCTTTGCAAAAACCTACTCCTCTTGCTAGGAGATCCCCTGCTTTGCTGTGCTCTTGAGTACCAGAGGTTCTTTCGCCCTCCCTGCCTTGTCAATCCCTTTGGTTTATAGTTCAGAACATATCATGTTAAAAACCACATACTACTCAACTGATTTTCATTTTCCCTTTCTCAGTGTGTGAAGGCTGGAGTGGAACAGGGCCCTGTTGCTGGGTATTTAGCTGAATCTCAGGTGAGGACAAAGAAATATATGTTGGTTTTACTTCATTAGCAAATCTGGTTTTTGTCATTAATATCGCAATGATATTGTACTGTAATTGTAATTGTATTGTACTGACAGTTGCGTCATTGTAACCCCAATGATTTCCATGTTTGTCACAGAATTTTGGTGAGTTGGCAAGAACCTCGGTATCACAGGCCCTCATCAGTCTTTACCATGGTCAGGTTGCATGCAAGAAGAACTCTTTTGGTGCCCCTCAAAAAGAAGTGAAGTAAGTTAAGAGACTTGAGATCTTGCAGACTTTTGTTACCTTTTCAAGTGGTACCTAAATTGTCTGTCTTTATTGTTAACCACTAGGACCCTTGCCATCTTGGGAGCAGGTCTGATGGGAGCAGGTGTTGCCCAGGTGACTGTCGATAAGGGTGTGCACACAATCCTAAAGGATACCACTGTGGCTGGACTGGCCAGGGGAGAGCAGCAGGTCTACAAAGGGTGGGTTATCATGTCCGTTATCTAGAAGTGATAGGGTTCCTTTGGTCATAGAAAACCATATTTTCTTTTGCACAGGTAAAGTATTTTGAAAGAAGTCATAACAAACAATTACCAAATATTCCTGATCAGTCCCATGTGATAGCTATAGCTAGCCAAGGGATCTGGGACATTCTAATCTGATATTTGAGCAAATCATTTCTTTGTCCTTTTTTTTTTTTTTTTTTTTTTAAACCAGGCTCAATGACATGACCAAAAAGAAGAGCATCACATCCTTTGAGAGGGATTCCATATTGTGCAACTTGACTGGCCAGCTGGATTACAGTGGCTTTGAAAAGGCTGACATTGTTATTGAAGCTGTGTTTGAAGATATCAACATCAAGCACAAAGTCCTGAAGGAGGTTGAAGCTGTAAGTCTTATTAGGCCTATGATACAATGGGGAAATGCTCACTTTTGCTATGAATGTTGGCTGTGAATGATCAAACATTTGTTTGTAGGTGATTCCCCCACACTGTATATTTGCCAGCAACACATCTGCTCTGCCCATAAAGGAGATTGCAGCTGCTAGCAAGAGACCAGACAAGGTTTGTAATCGGGAGCTTTAAAGTCGGTAGGTTTAAAGTCAAAGGATCAATTTGCCTGAATTAAAGAAAAAAAAAAGTTTCATATTTTATGTGTATCCTTAGGTCATTGGAATGCACTACTTCTCCCCAGTGGACAAGATGCAGCTCCTTGAGATTATAACCACTGATCAGACCTCAAAGGACACAATAGCCACTGCCGTGGCAGTCGGCCTGAAACAGGGCAAAGTCATCATAGTTGTTGGGGTGAGGTTCTTTATAGCATCATGTTTGTTTCTTCTTTCTCAGTGTAACAACCATGATTTTGAATGCTTTGTTGGATTTTGCAGGATGGGCCTGGATTCTACACCACAAGGTGTTTGACTCCAGTGGTAGCTGAATCACTGAGGATACTTCAGGTTAGTAGCATCAGAAAGCAAAACACAGCAGTGAACTCAACATGCTTTAGCCACACACCCTGCCATATTGGCTGTGTGATGTAATGGGTAAATGGAAGTGCTCACTGACTTCAGTGTTATTACTAAAGATACCACTTGAAGTATCAAAATAATTACAGATGTAATACACTACTCCAAGGACATTGTTAATACAAATTGGTGTGATGCAGTAGTTAATGGAGCACTTGGGATCATTATTTTTTTCCCAACTGAGCCTCTTTTATTTTACGAAAGGAGCCCAGTTGAAGAAGGCATATTGTTTATTTGGGATAGCTATTGCAAGTTTTATAGTATCCGTTTACCCCTTGTTTACTTACAGGAAGGGGTTGACCCCAAGAAGTTGGATTTACTCACCACAAGCTTTGGGTTCCCTGTGGGTGCAGCAACATTGACTGATGAAGTCGGCCTTGATGTTGCCGTCCATGTGTTCGAGGACCTGGGCAAAGCTTTTGGCTCACGATTTGGTGGCGGAAATATTGAGTTTCTGAAGACCATGGTGGACAGGGGATTCAAGGGTATGGGCAATTGTATTGAAGGACTGTGTTAACTAGATAAAGTACTACACTGTTAGTTTATGTACATATATATATCTTTTATTTATATATATGTCTATAGCTGTATCTTTTTAGTGCTAAATGTCCTTTTTGTTTTCTAAAGGCCGCAAATCAGGAAAGGGTTACTATGTCTACCAGCCAGGACTCAAAGTCAGAGACGTCAACCCAGATATGGAAGAAATCCTTGAGAAATACAGAATGACATCAAATCCTACCGTGTAAGTTATCACTGGACAATTGTCACTTATATATCTGGGCCACAACCAAAACCAGTCTTTAAAAATAATAACTGATTTTGGTTGTGGCCCAGATGCCAATCGTATCAACCAATACAATCATAAGGGTTGGCATTTTTGTGTTGTCATCAATGATCAAATTCTTTATCACGTCTTAATACTCGTCATCAGTGTAATGTTTGGAAATGTAGAATGAATGAATTGTTTCTAGCGGGGGGAAAAAAGTACATCTAAATCAGAATGTATTGTTCAAATGTAATTTGTAAAAATGAATGTGACAATGTAAGAATTGATGCCTGTAGATTCAGGCAAACTATTATCAATTCCAATTTATTGATCAATTAACAATTAGAATTGTTTTCAATGAACAGCACTATCTCTTTGTTTCATAGTGCCTAAATAGTGACTGTTTGTTTTGTGTCTGTCTTCCTTTAGTTCATCAGACTCTGATGTGCAGTACCGGTTCTTGTCTCGGTTCGTCAACGAGTCCATACTGTGCTTGGAGGAGGGAATCCTGAACAACCCCGTGGAAGGAGACATCGGGGCTGTGTTCGGAGTGGGATTCCCCCCATGCTTTGGAGGTCAGAGTTCAGCCACGTCTCTTGATTATGAGAGTAGCTTGTGGTGTCTAAATTTTTTTGCCATGGGCAAAAGAGCCTGAGGGGAATGGTCTCCTATTTTCCTCATGGATACTGAATGAAACATGAAACATAAAGTGGTGATCTTAAAGCACCGTACCTGTTTAGCTGGAGTGTCGTTCATGGTTCAGTGACTAGACTGATAATGTAGAATAGCACTTCTGTTCGTAGAGTAGTGAATGCAAGCCTAGAGCATTATCCAGATCAACCATTAACAATACGGAGGTATGTACATCATACGAATGTCCTCTTGCATTCAGGGCCTTTCCGGTTCGTGGACAACTTTGGTGCCGACAAGCTGGTGGAGAAGATGAGGAGATACGAAGCGGTCTATGGAAATCAATTCACACCATGCCAACTACTACTGGACCACGCAAAGGACTTGAGCAAGAAATTTCACAAGTGACCCTGCTCTCCATGTGCCAGAAGCACTCAATAGCTCTCATGTAGCCTTTTAGAATACAATTTGTTTTACAATGTGTTCTGAAAGTTTTAACAAACTGGGATGTTTTGGTTTTTTTTCTACTTTGAACATTATTCATTTGTTATGTGATTACATGTAGTATGATATGATACAGGAAATGTAGATGGAAGAGAATTAAATTGTTCCTCACATGGCATATTATGTCTACAAGTATGCTTCAGTGAGTATGACTGGCCTTTATTTCATGGTTTGGGCGATGATGTGTGTTTGAAGCACTAAATTAAATTTTGTTATTGAATAAACCCACCCTTTCTCTTTAATTGCTTTCGCGTGCTAATTGGACTGTACTTTATCACGTTTACAGAATTAGACCATAGCTGTGCCATGAGATTTGCTCAAATCCAATTCGTCGTGCAGGTCACATGTCGTCTTTCTATTGTCCGCAGAGCAGGGTGTGTACAGCGGGAAGGCTACGTGGGTTGGGCTGGGCCGGATGAGTGTGTGTTTTTCCCCCCGGCGGAGGCGCATTTCGCAGCATCCTTCATATCGTGTGTCATCGCTTGTTTGCTAACGGATGCCCAAACTGGAGGAAAAACAACCGCGTTCAGTTGGATGATCAAACCGGCTCAAAATGGCCCACGGCGATGAAAAGATGAGGTGTGTCTGACTGTGAGGCTGCTTTCACCAAATGAAAGCGCAAAATAACCCTGCCGCTGCCGCACCTGTATGGGGAAGAAAGACGCGCAATGCTCCGCGCCGGGTTATGCCAGAGGGAATGGTTATTTAAGGCGTTGAAGATAATTGTTGTTTAAACTGTGTTTGACCAAAATGTCTAAAACAAAACATTGCGAGGCGGTCAGGGTGGTGGTCCGATGCCGACCATTCAGCAGAAGAGAAGAGATAACTGGGTGTGAAAACATCTTGGAGATTGATGATAAACTGGGACAGATCACTATTAGAAATCCGAGAGCACCACCTGATGAGCCTATGAAAACATTTACTTTTGATTCCGTCTATGACTGGGGCTCAAAACAAAACGACATTTATGATGATACAGTGAGACCTCTTGTGGATTCCGTGCTTCGCGGCTTCAACGGGACTATATTTGCTTATGGGCAGACTGGGACAGGTAAAACACATACCATGCAAGGGATATCAAACGATCCCGAGAGAAGAGGACTTATACCAACTTCATTTCAACATATTTTCACACAAATATCCAGAACCCAGAATCAGAAGTACCTGGTGAGGGCATCCTATCTTGAAATTTACCAGGAGGAAATCAGAGATCTCTTGTGCAAAGACAACAACAAGAAACTGGAACTTAAAGAAAATCCTGAATATGGGGTATATGTGAAAGGCCTGACTTCAGTGGTCACTAAAAATGCCACAGAGATTGAACATGTGATGAACATAGGCAACCAGTCTAGGTCCGTAGGGTTCACTAACATGAATGAACGCAGCTCTCGGTCTCATGCTATCTTTGTCATAACAGTGGAGTGCAGTGAGGAAGGGGCAGATGGTGAAGACCACATCCGGGTTGGGAAGCTGAACATGGTTGACCTGGCTGGCAGCGAGCGCCAGAGCAAGACAGGTGCTAAAGGGGAGCGACTGAGGGAGGCAGCCAAAATCAACCTGTCCCTCTCAGCACTGGGGAATGTCATTTCAGCCCTGGTGGATGGTAAGAGCTCCCACGTCCCATACAGAGACTCTAAACTGACCCGCTTGCTCCAGGACTCACTGGGCGGCAATGCAAAGACTGTCATGATAGCAACGGTGGGACCATCAGAGAAGCACCATGACGAATCTCTGACAACGCTGAGGTACGCCAGCAGGGCCAAGAACATCAAGAACAAGCCTCGGATCAATGAGGATCCCAAAGATGCCCTGCTGAGGGAGTTTCAGGAGGAGATTGCCCGTTTGAAAGCTCAACTAGAGGAGCGAGGTATGCTTGCAAAGGAGAGGAGGAGGAAGAGAAGGAACAGCAAAATACTGAGTAAGAGTATGGCTGGCATGGAGGAGGAGGTCTTCAGGGAGAGGGACATGGAGGTGTGGAAGGCTGTTGAGGAGGAACGGGATGTGAAACATTACATGAAAGAGGATAGCCACAGCCCCAATGTTGTGACCAATGCCAGCCAGGGAAGCATTGAGAAGTTGAAGCAACTGGATGAAAAAGAAAAAAGCATGGATGATATACACAAGGACCAAGAGGCTATGGAGAAGATCATTGAGAAATATAAGGTACGGTACAGTGCAATATCTGATAACTGAGATACTGATGGAACAAAAGAATTCCACATAAAAAATGTATGGTGTAATGTCTGTGTTCCCAGGCTATGGAGAGCAAACTGTTAGTTGGAGGAAAGAACATAATTGACCACACAAATGAACAACAAAAAATGCTGGAGTTGAAGAGGCAAGAGATTGCAGAGCAGGTAAACAATGTCACAATAGATTGAATAGGAGAGGAGAGGAGATTGATCTGGTTTTGCTCAGCTTGGGCCTATGTCTTTGTACGCTCTTAAAAATAATGTTTTATTTTCAGCAAATTTGTGTCAAGCTTTGGAAAATACACATTTGTGTTATTTTTCAACACAACATATATTAATACCAATGCATATGAGAGGCGTTGGAATGTAACATAAGCAAAGGTTGTCCTAAACTAGACGTCCTAAACTAGATGTCTTGAAAATGACGCATCCGTTTTAAGGGTGGACTGTTTGTCCTTAACCTTAGTGGAGCTTAATGCTGTCTTTGGCTTGCAGATAAGAGGGGAGAGAGAGATCCAGCAGCAGATGTTGTTGCAGGATGAGGAGACATTAGAAATGAGAGAGACCTTCTCCTCCCTACAGCAGGAGGTGGAGCTCAAGACCAAGAAGCTGAAGAGGGTACGATGACTCACTCACCAAGATGTGTCACTCACTCTCCCACTCCCAATAAAGCAATCACAGTTCTTTTAACCATTATTTAACTTATTTGCAAGACTACCTGGTGAGAGAGACGTCACCTAGCAGACAAACATGCATGCAACACTGTAAATGGTTTACATAAGAAAGACCATTTGTTTATCCCTGTGTCTATGTCTTGTGCTATGCTTATACAAAACACAGTGTGCTTAACAATCATAAGACTAGCTCACACGTTCACACGTTGGCGCCTCCAAACTGAAAAAGTGTTGTAACTGTTGTAACTTGTGACTGAAAACTGTTTGAACTTCAGTACCCAGAAATCATGAAATGTGACGTCCGTAAAGCGCACACAGTAAATGCTAATATTTACCAACCCAGCTGCTCTGTAATGGTTTTATTCCAAAGGATACCAAAGGGACGAGAGAGGCAAAAGATCTAACGTTGGTAATGTTGGTATGCTTAAATTGTCACTTCCTGTGGGCGGAGTTTTGCCGCCAGTGTCCAGAATATAATTTTGGCAAATAGGGTGAATCTTCAGCATCTCAGTTAGGTGGTGATTTAGGCTGTGGGTGAACTTCTCCATGAGAAATCTTGCCTAGTGCAGCATTAATGATACCCAGCAATGAAATAGTATGTCCCTTTTTTCTACAGTTGTATGCGAAGCTACAGTTGGTGAAGGCAGAGATTGGAGATGTCATTGACGAGCATGTCATAACCAGGCAGGAGCTTGAACAGACACAGAATGAACTTACCAGAGAACTGAAGTACAAGTGAGTATCCACATTAATAAACACACACTTGACCTTTGGTGTAACACCAGATGTCCTATCCATTATTGGCATGTTACTAATGTGCAATGAAAGTCAACACATCATCCACATTTTCCTGACCACATCTTGGCGTCACCCATCATCACTGAAGACGTGTAGCCTTCTACTGTATTCCAGCATGGCCTTGCTTGAAAAGACAGAGGTAACAGAGAAAACATAATTTCAGGTCACAATCGAGAGCGAACCAAATTTCTTATTTTTACCACAGTGAGGTTGCTACAGCGCCACGGTCTTCAAGAGCTAAATTACTATCAGAAAAGGGTGTCACCGTGCACTGCTCTTTACCTGGATGGATGGTGTCAAACTTCATCATGGTGTCATAAAAAATGATTTTCTACAAATCATGTCTGTTCGTTATTGGGCAGGCTCTAACTAATAAAACAAAGTAAAGGTTGTATTATTGAAAAAAAATATTTCACACACACAATGATTTTTCACTCAAATTTCAAAAGCAAATTCATTTAGATATCACACGACAGGAGGACATACTTCTATGTTCTTCATTACATTTTACATTTTTCATACATTTTGCTGATGCTCTAATTAGTTTGCAGGGACTGCTGTGGCAGTCTGTAAAAGCAGTGCTTCTACGTATGTATTGTCATAAACTATGTTTTTGAACATTACTGTATTCTCCATAGTGTAGATTAAGGCAGCGATAATGGAGCCAGAGAGCTGGCATCACATTCAAATATGTGCCGTGGGAGTGTGCAGAATCTGTACTGGTTTAACAGGTTACGGTTGCAAAGCTGTTGACGGGATGAGTGTCTGTAATTTTTGTTAACATTTCACAAAGTGAGGAATGTACTTTTATTGCATATTGCAGATATCTCTTGATTGAGAATTTCATACCACCTGAGGAAAAGAACAAGATTATGAACAGGCTGGTCTTTGACAACGAGGAAGATCAGTGGAGGTTCCGACCGGTCATTCCATCAGAGAGGTCAGTGATTTGATCTCACGGATGTTGACGTTAAGATACTGGAAGTGGTGCATTAACAGTCTTCATTACATGGCTTTATTGAATACTCAGTTCTGACTGGCCAATGAACGCATTCTGGGGTTTGAGTAACAGACAGAAATAACATTAGAGACGGTTCTGGTGGGATTTGATCCTAGATGTGGTTCCAGAGGCTTGCGTCTCGACCACTACACCGTTTCTGAGAGCATGTAATCAATTCCAAACCCTTTCTTTCCTTTGCCTATGTTACGTCAGTGTACCCACTCAGGTCAGGAGAAGACCTTCCTCGGTTGTGGGTTACAAGAGGCCAATCAGCCAATATGCACAGATGGCCGTTGCCATGGCGACAGGGGCCCCGTCTAGATACCAGGTCAGTGCTTGGATAGTCACGAACAAAGGTACAGCGCAGTAATATTTTATTAATTTCTAGGTTAGAATAATAGTTTTCTTTAACTTATACCAAATGTCTGCCTACATATCTAGTTATAATAATGTGATCCCAGATGAACATAATCCATAATGTTAAATGTCTGCTTTATATTTTCCCTATATTGAATTAATTGGACCTCATTTAAAAAAAAAATCTGATATTATTAAAACAATTGAAAATAGTACCTATGTTATTTCTACCTTGTATAGGAAATTTTGGATTGGATTTAATGTATAATAGAAAACAGAAGAATCAATGTCAACCACTGATTGTAACATTAATATCATTTTTTCACAACTCACAGATTTGTCTTGGATTTGATAGTTAGCGCAAAATGTGTGCCTAAGCAGCTTTTCTCAGCGAGGCCTCTGAATCTTTACTCCCATTTGTTCTTCTTATAGGCTGAGAATATTATGCTGTTGGAGTTGGATATGAGTCCGCCAACCATGTTCACCTTGAACCTTAATGGAGCTCACCTGGAGAGAGCATTCTCTCCCAGGCCGATGCGGGATCTTCTGGCAAATGTCCCCATCAGGGAGAGGACCACTTCATCACGGGTCAGGAAATCACGATCTTGGTGAGAGAACAACTGAGAAATTGAGAAAGGCTCAAATGATTGAAGACTGAAGATTGTAGTAGCATCATCACAGTTTTAAGAATCCTAATCCTCCTGACACCTATAGGTTGGGTCCATCCAAGTTGCTGCAAAATAGTTTAAGGCCGATAGCCTATTTCTCCAGTGGTGCCACTTAATAATATCTGAATCTGTCTTTACTATATACAGGTATCAGGCACCGCAAGCATCACACGTCCCATCATCCTCATCCTCCACCTCTCTGACGTCAGGATCTCAGTGCTTCTCTCACACGCAGAGACAGAGACCGTCCTCTGCTGCCTATCTTCCACTGGGAGGTGCCATTCAGACAAGCCCTTGAGATCTGTGAATACTCTTACTGTATACACAGGACTGGCCTCAGTTCCAAGTGGCACGTACGAGTCCAGATTGTCCAAGGGGCCCCAAGGAGGGGTGGGTGAAAATTGGGATTCAGTATCTCTTGATTTTAAATTGATTTCAAATCAAATTTTAAGGATAGAGAATCAATTCAGTAAGCATGTATTTGGTGTTATTGGACAGATAAACATGTCACCCTTCATTCATTTTCAGCAAATGCTAGTTATATGAATACAGTGGTCAGTGGAGCTCTTGAAAGTCACCCTTCTCCATTTGCTCGCTTTTTTGCCTACTGTTGCCTAAGCCATATTGTCTCTCTTGGGTTACTGTGGCCTCGAGGAGTGGAACAGCCAAATTTCCAAATGAGAGAAGATTAAAAAGCACCAAGGTATCACCCTACCATGTCAAGCAAAAGTAGTTTTGGAGATCTTTTAAATTGTAGTTTTTTTTTACTTTTTTCAAGATAGCAACAGTGTAACCACTGGGCTCATGAAGCTCAGCTAAACATTATCTAGAGGTCTGGAGAGTCATCATAATAACATGATGCAAAAAATGGACAATTGGGTGCAGTTAAAGTGGAGAGGGTGGTGGGTGGGGGTGCTTAGGACCCCAAATACTGGGGCCAAACCATTTAAGTCCATATGCTATGCCTGATTGATTAATTGCTTCAATTGTCCTTCTAGCTAAATTATTTGAGCAAAAATGTGAAGAAATTTGCAGTGCTCTGTGGATTAGCTGCCTTATTTTTCTTATAGTTGTGAAATTGTGCAAAGTCCATTTGCTTACACATCAGAATAAACAGACTACAATGATTCTTCATTTGTCTATTGTATTTCCCCAAGGCCTAAGGTCTTGATGTTGTCTGCTTTCCATCTGTGATCATGCCTGTAGTTTGGTATATGTGGGGAAGCTGAGGACTTTGAAATGACAGCTATACAGTAAGATGACGTTTCTTTCGGAGTCACATGACACCCTTTACAGTAAGTCCAACATGGCAGACGGAGTGGATCTTACGCGGTAACTAAAGCAACATTACAACTGAAACAGACAAATTCAGCACTACTCTGCACAAGACAGCAACAATGAGGGAGAGACAGAAGAAAAAGAAAGGGAGGACGTGGGCAGAAGCAGCTAAAACGGTATTATAGCTGTTTTATCTACCGTTTGTTGTGGTTTTCCTTGAACGCTCCCACTTGTACAACTGTGTTTATGAGTTCATGACCTGCTGGTGCAGACGAAATGTTGCGTACACGGCGCAAGGCCTGTGTTGACGGTTAGACATTTGGAAGACGGCTGTCACAAACTGTCTAGCTTGCTCTATCTGTTGTTTTCGAGTACAAATATAATTGAATTGTGTTCATGTTGTGTGCGCCCAAACATGTTGCCAAAACCTGTGTGCGTGCGTGTGTGTGTGTTGTGTCTAGACGGTACGAGTGACATGTCTGTCACGATTTGAACTCGGCTAAAGTAACCGTGAAGTAAACACGTCAAAGTGTTGCGTGCTAGCCAGTTAGCTCGCTAGCTCCTGCTAACGCAATTCTGTTCGTCAACAAGTTTGTTTGATATAACTTGCGAATAAAACACACTGCAACGCGCAGTATCTATGTTAATCCCATTCTCTGCACGTTAGCTTAGCCCCGCTCGAGCCGACCAAGCTAATCTCTGACATGCTAACGTTAGGGCGAGATATCTTACTTGCAATCTGAGTACAGTATTGAGTCTTGCTAGCGTAGTAGCTAACCTAGCTATCTAGCCTAGCAAGCTAACGAATAGTTGCATGATATTAAATACCCAACAACACATGTCTTAATGACAAAACGTAACGTTATTGCTCTTGTGATTGTCTGCGGTTCCATCGTGCTTTTAGCTTCACTATTTACAGAGACGGATTTGTTCCCACACCGTCGCTATATAACCACTATAACTAGTGTCTTAACATTATTGGGTGGGATAAAGACCGCTAGATAAAGTCCATTTTACTGACTAGCTAAACTTAGCTAGGATGTTGCTAGACAGGGTATGCGTGAAATAAAGGCAACAACAACGCCAAATGTAATGTTCTGTAATGTTACAGGTGTTGAATGCTCTTATCGGCATGTTTTAATTTTAACTCATATTAACAAAACTATCCTGAGTGACCACTGTGATGCTGTACCTCCCCACACCCTCATGTCATGGTACCAATGGTTCCCAGGATGGCAGTGCCCCTCTCCATAACGTAAAAGTGGTAAAACGTCCGTATTAGTTGTTTTCCTTATGCCAAGTCCTTCTTTGTAACCAGACATGATCCCAGATGAGCACTTGCGTGAGATTCAGTACTTGTCACCACCATAAAAACGTTGTCTGGCCCAGATGAGCCATCAGAATTAATGTTTGTACTGATGAGTATTGAACTTTACCTCTGGGAGTTGCGTGGACTAACATCATACCAGAACAAGGATCCAATACAGTTAGAGAGCCAAACTCAGAGATAAATCTTTGTGATTACAATTTTCTGAGCAGCATACCTGTCTGTACATATGCAGACAAGAGAATTGGGAAACATATATTATTCCATGTCTTGAAGAGAAGGATTGAAGGAATGTGAAATGCCAGGCTCCAACTGAAGGAGCCTGGAATTACTGCATCATATTCTTACAAAGCCCACTTTTATTTGAGTAACTAAACTGATACATGACAGAGTTCAGATTTTTGTTAGTATTCATAAGCACAATAGCACAATAATGTCCATAGAAATATTTTGCAGTGGTTACATTTATAGTTTAATTACAGTCAATGACTAGTTAGAAAATAAATGGTTGTGTTCTTTGTCATTTGAACTTTGCTGCTTATTTACATCCCGTTGTGCACTTTATCCTGTATTATTTTATGTATTGTGTTTCATTATTTCAGGTTTTGGAGAAGTACCCTAACACGCCTATGAGCCATAAAGAAATCTTGCAGGTGATCCAAAGAGAAAGGCTGAAAGAAATAAGGTAAAAGATCCTTCTGGTGTCCTAGACGCAGTAGCCTTGCCCTTCACCCAGCAGCCATAGTTTCATGAGAGAGCACTACAGCTTTCTCCTCTTTTATTGATTGCTCATATCACAAACTTTCCTTTTACTTGTTTACATAGTCTTGATTGTTTCACTCAATTTCTAATTATTTCATTTCTTTTTGTTTTATTGTCACTGTTCTCATCCAGAAGGTAAGAACGAGCTAGCCCCCCCCCCTTAAC
>OOFE01002809.1:33449-43921 GCA_900323365.1 Monocentris japonica | reverse complement strand
CCCCCCCCCTTAACAAACTCACTGCAATGCCATTTTGTTTGGTTTTACCTTTTGCATGTTATTAACAATAACATGTCCTTGGTTCAGTTGCATAAAGACACAGTATGCATTGACTTAAATACACCTTTTTGTTCAGACGTTCTAAACACCTTTAAACCCACCTGTTGTGTAAAAATGTGATTTATAGTGTCCAGTATGATGCACTATTTGAATTCACAAACAAAATAAAGCATGGAAGCTGTCAGTAATGTAGATTTATTTTCCAGTAAGGAGAGGTCAAGATCAGTTTTCCAAAGAATGTAGCCGGAATGTCGATTTAGTGGGAAAAAGTATCTGGCAGATTTCAACCAGTAATATCTGTAAGACTGGCTAGTGTACTGCAGACGTTGCCTTGTCAATCTCAAAAAACATTGTAGTTGTGTTTCTAAACTTCATGCCTAATATACCGTAAGTTAACAAAAATAAATGCATGTTCACTAGATACATCTCTTGCATGACTGTTTATGCCATTATGCAGTCTTTTGGCTGAAAATGAACTTTCTTATTTTCATGCAACAGACGTTTTAATGTCAGACCAATCCAATTAGAGGATTTCAGAGTGCTACAATGCTTAGATCAGTCTTAAACCAGTTTTATCCAACTGATCACTTATAAACCTTAGAGTAAAATGCCCCCCAATGACACTGACACTGATGTGAATCTGAGCTGAAGTCACGGATTTCCTCTCAATGCATGATAGCTTTTTTCCCCCAGATATCAGAGCAGGCTTACCCCTTCTTGCAGCACTCTCCCAGCTGTCTGTTTTATTGGGGAACAGATGTGTAATTTGCGTTTCTCTGTCGTGATCTAGTGGAACCTCGCCGCTGGCATGTCTGAATGCAATGCTACACACAAACTCTCGTGGTGAAGAGGGGATCTTCTACAAAGTTCCAGGCAGAATGGGAGTCTACACACTGAAGGTTAGTCTGATGGTGAAGCAGCTTTTACCACTCTGCCCACAAGGCCAAAGATGGTGACTGTACTAACTATAATGTAAAACTATAATGTCCTAACTTTAAGCACTTCAAAGACAATTCACAAGCCATATTGTCTCACACTTTGTTTGAGCTATAGATAGGTACAGCTAAGCTAGTATGTCTATATCCCTGTTAGCTTTGCAAAGTTAGTAATTCTTACCATTTTACAATCTGTTGACAGTGGAGCGCAATATGTAAAAGTAGACATGGCTACCATCATGACAGGCTGAGCAAAATACAAAATAGATGTTTGAGTTTTGTTCACTCATGAGCTACAAGTATGGATGCTTTGGATGGGACTTTATGAGCGGTAACAAGGGTGTTGTTTTTCTTGTACTTTTTCTGGTTCGCTCTGCTTCTCCTTGTGTATCATGTATTGCATAAAGATAATAAATATGCTGTATGTTTTTTTTGTTTTTTTTTTTATGTAGAAGGACATCTCAGATGTTGTGAAGGAGCTGTCTGAGGAGGGCTCTGAGGAGAGCAGTGACAATCTGTCTGATTCCCAAAGCACAGAGAACAACAGTAATGCCATGACTCAAGAGGGCAGGAGAGGAAGGTGGAGGCGGAGAGGTACTGTGCACAGCCTACAGGATCAGTGCCAGCTCATACATAGCTGCATAACTGGTAGAATCATTTCTTATATTTTCTTGGTGAGGGGTTTACAGACCACATTCACAGGCTAACGATATGTTTCATGACTCATTCATAAATGACCAATAAACAGTTTTAATAGCTTCATTACATATTGAACATTTATGTAACAATATTACATAGCGGATTTCAAAATCAAAGTCCCTTGGATGCCTAACACAAATCCCTTTTAATAAAGTAGGAAATAAAGTTTCCTACTTGTGAGGGATTAAAAATAATAATAATAGTAATGTCACATCGAGATATTTCCCACGCAGCTACAATGGAGTTCAATAGAATAAAATCCAACAATCATTTAAATGTAATGTAGATTGTTGGATTTTCTAAAACATCAACAGTAAACCTCTTAGGTTTTAGCGTCTTTAATGTTTAGGTTTTAGTGTCAGTCACACCAAGAACGAGGGCTTCTTTCTAGTCTCACCATTTTGCACTGACGTTCAACAATCATACCGGGAGAAATCCATTGTACAAGAGGAAGAGATAGCAACTTCTCCACCGACAGCAGCCTCAGTAATCCACAATGCAGCGCCGTGACAAGACATGTTGAGTTTTGCATGAGTAGTTTGACACTCCACTGGAAACGACCGCTACCACTATCGCTTTCTCCACCTACACGTAAAACCCACAGCTGATGCTGCATTCATGTTATACAGGAGTAACTGTAAATACAAGCTTCGGACTGTAAAAAGGTAAATTGCAAAACTAACTCCTGGAATGCATTGAACATTACAGATAATGTTCAGATACAGATACAGATAGTGTAAGAGTATTCAAGGGTGGAGGTATTACTTCCTTCCATCACTTCCCCCACACTGACTATTATTAATAGCTTCTCAATAACATCCCAGAACCTTCACTGTTGCCCCTATTGCCACAGCTAGTCTTGCATCCGAATCGTGATCTGCTGCTGTAGAATCAATTGTCCAGTTGGAAACACGTTCATGAAGGACCCAGGCTGAGTTTGTGGGGATATACACTACACTGTAAGTTACTGATGTAGGCAGAGTTGTTTCTTGGAATGCACACTGATATGGGTATAATTGTTAGCAAGTTAACATTGGTGTAAACGCTGAAACATTCTGTGTCCTTAAAGTCTTTCACCCGTTGTCAGTGGCAAAGTACCAGGCTGTACATGGTGGTCACATCACTGATTAGAACCAAGGTATCTTTTCTCTTCTCTTCTCAGCTCTTTCTCTTTTGTCTGTCTTCAGGGTCAAATCAACACTTGATCTTGAATTGCACACCTGGTTGTGCCTGATTGTAGTGCGACTTCAGAAAATTAACTTTTTATCGAGTACCAATTATTTTGTTTTTCTCAGGCTGTGCTCCCACTGGCTGTTATTATTTCTCTATGCCACTTGAATATATAAGTGACTGTTAAAACAGGAAACTGTATTTTCTCAGTATGACCCGTGACCACTTCCTCATCATGCACAAGTTAGAAACGGGCGAGCAAGTAACCCTGGCTTAGAGCTGAGTGGGAGGATGACTCCAATCCTGTTTTTATTTTTGAACTAATCAATACAAAGAACCACATCTAGTCAAATGCTGACAAAACAACAGCAGAAAAGAAACGAGTGGCACAACTACGGTATGTGGAAAAGGTGCTTTGCAAGCCTCCAGAGATGAGGAAATAGACAGCAGAGTTTTTCTGAGTCATCTTTCTATCGAGTTGCTCAGGCCTTTTCATTAATCTGATATTTTAGCACAATAATGTAATCTGCCTCTTTGTGCATTAGTGGCGTCACTTTCATCAAAGCAATAGCATGGTGTGATTAAGTCTGTATGCCTCACTCAGGATGTGTATTTTGTAACATTTGTTTTGTGCTTTTTTTCATTTCTTAGTTCCCTCCAAGCTGCAGTCGCAGCCCTCGTCTCCGCAGCCTCGATGCTCATCACCCTCTGTCCCCACCAGTAAGCTCATCTCTCCCTCTCAGAAACACAGCAAGAAAGCTTTGAAACAGGTACTGGGCTATTTGTTTCTCTACTTTTTTATTTTGAAGCATTCATAACAATAAATATGTAAATATGTAAATATGTAAGTAAATATGTCACTTGAACACCTCAAACACACACTTCAAATGTTACATGAATCCTTGCCAGACCCCCATATTCACATATGCACATCATGTACGTGCACGCATGCAAACATACGCAAGCACGCACAAACAAACACTCTCATGTCAAGCATACAGATATGTTTCAGTGCATTTAGTTCTCAAGGTCTATCATTCATATAAAAGCTGATTTCAAAGATTTTTTTTTTCTGAGTCAACTAAGGTCTTGCTGGCAGGCTTGTTTGTTGTGTGACATTTGTTTTTTCTCTTTAATCTCCTTTGATGTTAAATGTTAAAATAAGATCTATAATTTTGCATACTTTGCTGCAGTTTTCAATAGATTTCACAAAATGTTACCAAATTTTCACTAAGTGTGTAAGCACACAACCAATTTTGGTGTTTTCAGTAGGCGTTCAATATGCTTGTTGCATCCATTTCCCTGCCTCCTAAACAGCTTGTGCTGATTATTTAAAAAACGACGGGGCATCAGGGGAAAATGCCTATAGCTGGTTTTATTAATGTTCTCATAATCCACCCCTTCAACATTTTCCTATTGGCTGCCTCACGCCTTTTGTGTTCCATTTAATTAGATTTCACTTGATTGCGCAGATTGTAATTCACTCCATCTGCACTGGCGTGGAATTTTCAGCCTTGTAAGACCAATTTGTATTGGTTTATTAGGCTTAGGACACACTAGAAGATGATGAGTTGGCTGAAGTATTAGGTATTGCAGAGACCTATTGTGTATTTTCCAACTGCATTTCTTATATATTTCAAACGGCTGAAAAGCAAGAAATGCCCTTAATGGACTGTTCTGTATTGCTTCCTTAATCTGTTAACTTTTTGTTGCCACGGTGATTAGACTAGATTTCTTGACAGATTTACAACATGGAGATGATTTGTGCTTGTGTTATGCAACACATATTTCATTGCAACACTATTTTTAACTGTTATTTCACCAGGCAAATTGACAAGAATACATTCTTCTTTACAGCCTGGGGGACTAGTTGCAGGGAAACAGAGGGTTACACACATTGACACACTTACACTCAATTTTCTTTTCTTATCGTTAGCCATCTGTTCCTTCCTTATTTTACTTGTTTTTAGGCCTTGAGGCAGCAGCAGCAGAGAAACCAGCGCAGACAGGGGGGAATGCCAACCACCTCCAGTCCCAGATTGCTCCTGAAGACTATCAAAGACATGGCTGACAACATTACTACAAAGACCGGTAAGTGATTGACAGCTATTAACTTTAGAAGTATGAAGTGAAACTAGTCATAACATGCTTGGCTTGCAGAATAGTTACATGTCTAGCTGACATCTTGAGAGTCAGCTTTTGAGGTTGATGTATTTTCTTAATATTCCTTGCAAGATATTACAAATAATAAGGTATTGGCTTTTTTGGTGCAGCTAGCCAGGTAGCTGATAGCTCTTTATTACTAGCAGGCTTTTCTTAATTAGGCAACAAATGGCATTGTATCATCATTCAAACATGACTCATATGATTTGCAGCTTCGGTATGGGAACTAAAACAGTCAGACTGCTGTCCTGCAAGCCCTCAGAACTCCTCTTCCAGTTCCTCCTCCTCTGTCAAAGCTGACCTGTGTCACCCCGTTGGTGCTAGGAAGGTGTCCCAGAGGTCAGGTCATCTCAGCGCACGTAAGTCAATATCCAAGTCAGTTTTAGCTTGCTTGGCAAAACATATCTACCTTAACAAGTTCTTTAGTCTAGTATTGAGTCTTAAAATCGTATTCTTTTGAAACAATATCTGCCAGTGCAGTGCCAACCCTATTCTGCCAATTTGTTTCAAGAGTTTTCTTGTTATGTTGATGGTAGTGGGGTGGTCTGGCTTATTTCAAGATACTGTCATTTGTTTTTAGAAAATTCTTGAAACAAGTGAAATTTTCCCACTATATTGGCAGAATTTCTTTAAATGTTATTAAGGAAAAACTATTTTTAAGACTAAATGAGACTAAGTGAGACTAAATGGCTTGTGAAGATATTAACTTGTTAGATGGACATTTAATGCAGTGTGGCAGCTGAAGAGCGTGATTCATATCAGGGTCTGTCAAGGCTTACACCATTCTCCTGTTGTGTATTGCAGGGCAACTGAAACGCACCAAGTGTAAAATAGATGTGGAGACGCCAGACTCCATTTTGGTCAACACCAACCTGCGGGCAATCATCAACAAGCACACCTTCTCTGTCTTGCCCTCAGACTGCCAACAGAGGCTGCTCAAACTTCTGCCTGAAGTTGACCAGCAGGTGGCTCTAAAATTATCCATACCTTTTATGCTTATTTTGCACAATCTGCTGTTGTAGAGTGTGTATAGGGTAGTTCTGATGGATCAGACACATACAATGTAGTACTATCATCACTGAGTTTGACTCCAGCACACTAGCTTTATTGCACATTATCCCCTTGCACTCCCTCATCTTGACTGTCTAGCTCCATTGTGTGCTATCTAATAAAATATTTTTAAATCTTTAAAAAAAAAAAAGCATGGATCTACATTTCAATGAAAACACATAAGACAAAGTTGGCGCTTTAGAGACATTTGTCTGCATTCACTGATCTTAGATGTTCAATTGCACATCATGCACCAGAAGCAAAAGTCAGTCTGCCGTCGCTAATTTGACGTGCAATCACTAATAACAATGTTTGTGATGGTAATGTTCATTATATTGCCCCTCCTCTCCTCAGGCTTGCATGGATGGCCTTCTGAAGGTCACCAGTTCTGCCTTGAACAATGAGTTCTTCACATCAGCAGCACAGTCCTGGAAGGAGAGGCTGGCTGAGGGTTAGTGCCCCTGATTCTAATAGAAAATAACAGAGTTCAGTTCAATGTTGCTAAATAGAACAAGAACAATATGAATTTTCCACTGTTTGTTGCTACTCCTTTCTATTTCTTTCCAGGTGAATTTACTCCTGAGTTGCAGCTAAGAATGCGACAAGAAATTGAGAAGGAAAAGAAAGTGGAGCACTGGAAGGAGGCCTTCTTTGAAAACTACTACGGTGAAAAGTAGGTTGTCTTTCATTATGAATAAGATTTTACAAAATATCTACCTATTAAAGTCAGATAAATTGCATAATTGTACAAGTATAGATATTCACCAGTTTTCCCATTTAATACTTGAGTCACATAGAATATGAGATGATGCTGTGGATAAACTGGGGAAACAATTTGCCTCCTTTCTGGCACCTTGTTTGATTTAAGCTAATAAATTGTCATTAGTTGGTGTTATAACAACTCAGACACCATCATAACCACAAATCATGTCCAAAGTGAACATTGCCCATTAAATTAAGGGGAGCATCTAAAATAAAAAAAAACAACCAAAAACTACATTTGTATCTAATATTTTTAAATGTTAAATGTGTGTAATGTGCATTCTAGACAACAATATTGTTAATCAAAATGTCATTTCAATCTGATTTTAGTCATTGTTACACTGTTCTAGTAGCCCGACTTTCTGAGTATTCCCAACAAGTCATTTTTTAGCTGTGCTTTATTCAGTGTTCTTGCTCAGAAATATGTTTTGTGTATTTACACAACAATAATTGTTATTTTTTTCACATAATGTTTTTGTATCCCTCTCTCTCTTTGTCTCTCTTTCTCTCCCCCTCTTCCTTTCCCTGTGTGTAGTTCTGGGCTCAGCTATGAGGAATCTAAAGAGCTGACAGAGGCTGATCTGAATCAAGAGCCTGCCAGGCCCCAGTCCCCCCCTCACCAGACAGGACCTGCTGCTCAAGCACCAGTGGATCCCAAGGGCACCAAGGACAGCAGCCAGACTGCTGCTGCTACCGCTGCTAGAGACATGAAGCCAACACCGTCACCATCACAAGAGCCTCCAAAGGCACAGCCTGCTCAAAAAGAGTCAGTCCCCACCATGGAGCCCATGAAGACGCGTCGTTCGCAGTATGTTGAGGATCGAAAGCTGAACAAAACCACTCAGCCTGGTCCAACGCCTACAATGACTGCAGCTGTGGTTGAGAGACAGATTGAACGGAGCACAACAGTCACTCTGCCTGAAAAGGAGCATACAGAAGAAGTGAAGGAGGAGAAAACTGAACTCCTCCACTCCCCTGTCAAGAAGAGCCCTCCACCAAAGGCCAGTTCTGAGTTAAAGGAAGATCTGCCACTGTCTGTGGATAAGCCCACTGAGGAGAGTGAACAGCTTGCATCGGTCACCCCTGAGCCTGCTGGCTCCACAGAGCCACTGAAAAGGAAGTCTCCCAGTGAGCTGGAGGGTGAATTGACACCAGAGAAAAGGCCCCGTATGTCCTCTGTTTCCTCAGTATCTTCAGTCTCCTCTGTATCTCCTCCAGCATCATCCACGTCAAGCCCTGCTACACCAACCCAAACGCCTAATCAGAGAGTTCCACCACTCAAGGTAGAGATAGATTTCTGAATTGAAAAGTTTTAATATATAGTATGGATGTTTTACATACATGTTTATACATATGTGTATATATTTCTATAACTTCACTTTTTACTTTCCAGATTCCAGTGTCACGAATTCTTCCCGTCCCTGTGTCACCAAGCCAGGTTTCACCCAGGACTCCCCTTCCTGCCCCCCTCAGCAGTCCAGGCCGTACTGGTGCTCGCACTCTGGCTGACATCAAAGCCAAAGCTCAGCTTGCTCGAGCACAGCGAGCAGCAGCAGCAGCAGCTGCAGTGACACCTGTATCTAAGGGAACAGTACCAGGCCCAGGGCCAGGGGGAGGTAGTGGTGAGCAGACACAACAATCCCCCAGCCCGACATCCCCACAGCCATCCACTCGGTTACCAGCCACCAGCAGCAGTCAGACCAGCACACCTCCTTCCTGCCCATTAGACTCATTTCATCAGCTAAACCCAAATCAGTCTCAAACCTCTGACTTCAGCAAAGCTGATAACAAACAGAAAGGTCATTCTGCTGATACTGTCAATGTAGGTCTCTACAGCATTCAAAAGACTTCAGACTCATCAGCAGCCCAGCCCACCACTTTATCTGTGCACAGTATGAAGGGACAGGAAACCCCCTCATCTGTTGGATCAGCACCCAGGGCCAGCTCTTGTATCCCCGCAAACAACCCACTTGTCACTCAACTTCTGCAGGGCAAAGAGGTTCCCTTGGAGCAGATCCTCCCAAAGCCGTTGGCCAAGGTGGAGGTGAAGGTAGCAGGCGTACCCTCTGGTAATAAGGGGAACATATCACACTCAGCCACTGCTGGTGTTGATGAGCACAAATCTGATAAGCAGATCTCCACCCAGCTCACCATACTAGGGCGAGCTGGGGTTTTCTCAGAATACACACGACATCAAAGGGAACTGCCTGATAAGGAGACACAGGAGCAGATCCTACAGGCTCTGATGCAGAGGAAAGTCCAACAGAGCCAGCCTTATGTAGGTATTGGGCCTCAGCCCCCCCAGTACACAGTCCATCAACTGGGCCACGCAGAGGAACGCCAGGACCGACCCAGGTTCTCTGTGGGTTTCCTGGGCCGTAAGAGGATGCCCAGGCCTGCTATGACAGGACATTACCTGCTGAATGTGTCTACATATGGCAGAGGGTCAGAGAGCAGCAAGCGATTGCACCAGTCTGTCATCCCAAACACCTCTGTGTCCAACTTAAAGAGGGAAAACACAGAAGGTGATGAAGGGGCTAAGGAGGAACCAGCCAGGAAACTTCTCACTCTCCCTTCTGGGGTTAAAATGGAGCAGCAGGGATACTCTATAACAAAGCCTGATGAAGCAGTGAGCTTTCAGCATTGCTCCAAGGTAAAGATTGAGCCTCTTGCTGTAGGCTGTGAATCAGAGGACAGTGCAGCTGGTGCCGATAACAACAGCGCCACTGCAAGAGCCAAAGACATCAGCCCCTTTTCCCAGTCACACCGGAGGCACCTCGAACTCTGCAATAGTAATCAAGGAAATTCCGAGCCATATCTTACGTCGCCCCACGTGGGAATGGACCCCAGCCACCAGCGGCCGCCTGCCTTTCAAACCCAGAGAACGCTCGATAATCAGGAACCCATGGTAGGGTCATGCTTTGGTGGCACTATCAGCATGTCTGTACCTCACACCAGCTCCTCCACATCTTTGTCAGGGGCTGACAGCGGCGGTGTCCACGGGAGCGTCATGTCTTTCTCAGTGACTGTCACCACCATACCTGCTGGTCATTCGTTAGACCACAGTAACCAGGGTGAGCCATCGCCAGAGCAGTCATTCATGGAGGGCTCCAGCATGGAGGATGTCCAGTCTAAATGCTACTGCCGTCTCAAGGCAATGATCATGTGCAAGGGATGTGGAGCCTTTTGTCATGATGACTGCATCGGTCCCTCAAAACTTTGTGTCTCATGCTTAGTGGTACGATGATATGAAAGTGATAATAATAATTAGTGGATATCGTGGTTTGTTTGGTTTGTATTGCATCGAGGCACAAAGCAGAACCAGGTCATTCAGAATCAATACAAAATCAGCTACTGGCATGAAGCACATTAGCCATGCTCCAGCCAAAGCAGCCAGCATGCGGTTGCTGTTAGAAAGGCAAGGATTTACACTGGATGATCTATTGTTTCACCAACATCTGAGAAAAGTTCTTGGTTTTGTGCAATTTTGGTAGTAACGTCAATCAGTTTGATTCAAATCGGTAGTCTTTCAGATATGTGACAAATGTAAAATCTGGCAATGTTTTGCACTTGGCTAGGGTTAGTGTGATATATTTTTTAAAGATACATGTGTAGTTTAAAAAAAAAAGGGGG
>OOFE01002809.1:4579-21111 GCA_900323365.1 Monocentris japonica | reverse complement strand
CCTTATCATACTTTGTTGGAATATGCATTATACATACAGCGTCAAATTCCTAGTGTTTAATATTTAGCAACCAATTTTTATACCCGCTATATAATCCCCCCCCAAATCCCTTACATTGTATAATGGCTTCAGCTGTCTTTGTTCTTTCGTGGAGTCGATGCAAATTCCATCAATGTCATTGAAACTGGCATGTAATTCACTTTTCTGTGAGCGTGATCCATTGGGTTTCATGGCAGAGGTATTGACGGGCTCAGGGAAAAGGGAAAAGACATTGCCAGGAAGGAGAAGGCTTCGTGTTCGCGTATTATTTTTAGCTGGCTGATGGTGATCGCAGGCGGCCGTGCATCCAGCGCTATCAGAAATAGAGTAAGGTGAGCGAGCAGAGCGCCATCAAAGCCCCGACTTAATTTCACCCTGTCCCCCTGCCAAGCGCAAGGAAACGGGGGTACATTGTCATTCACGGCACACAGGGGGCACGAGGCTTAGCGCATTGCAGACTCTGATCTTTTGGCGCCTAAATGTTGCGTCATTTCATTCCCGTTTGACCTTTGAGACGCCGCTTGACCGGACGGGAGGGACGGTGCAGGGGCGGAGACGGCAGCGGAGGATGCATTAGGATGACGTCTACTGTTTGTGTCTGCAGACGTTGATGTTTACGATTTGGGGAGGCCTGTTACAACTAATCCAAATAGTACACACAGACTACATACTGTCACACAACCTCTCAAGAACCTCAACCATTCTTTTTTATATTGGTATACTCAAAAAGGACTGATGACTATTTATAGAAGGATGGATGTGAAATGCCTGTTATGTAACTTGTTCAAGGTAAGGGAACAGTCCAGCTATGTAAATGCAATTATATAGAGGCAAGTTACGGGTTTTTCCTCTCTTCTTCTCCGGGTGGAAGGCTTTTCAAAGCTTGAGATTGAGTTATTTTGAGCAAATGGCATTTCCCTGATTGTCTTTATGTGTCCTCATGGGCGCACACTCGTTTGTGCGTTAGAGAGAGAGGTGAAAAGACAGAGCCAGAGCAGAGAGCAGGGAGAGAGAGAGAGAGAGCGAGAGAGAGAGAGAGAGAGAGAGAGAGAGAGTGAGTCTACATCATCATAAAGTCATGTGACTGCCGAGTTTCCTTGGAGACAGCAGCAGTGTAGCACATTGAGATGCTTGCCTGCTCAGTTGAGGGCAGAGTAGGCATCTGGCAACAGCAGCAGTTGGATGTATTTGGCTAGCCAGGCAGGTGCTATCTATCCTCACAGAGGTAAGTGACTCGGATAGCCTCGGCTCGTCCCTGTTCTGTCTCTCTGTTTTCTCATGGTGTGAAAGTTATCCGAATCAGCAGCGTTGCCGTGTGCTAATTATAACAGAAACCACAAATCAGGACTGATGTATTACTCATGAAGGACCATCAACACATTGTTCCATGGTTTTCTTTTGAATCTGTTAGGCTAGTCTCCAGGGAATCTCAAATGTATGATACAATACATAATTGCACCGTCTCTTTAAAAAGAACACGCTGACCCCCTGGGCATCTGCGTTCACGCCGGGAACAAGTAATTCGGTTTGCGAACAAATAATGCTGCAAATTACTTGAATGCAATTAGTGATCCAAAACTCGTGCCGTTTCTCTTGCCCTGAATTCTGTGTTGTTTAGCAGCAAAACAACATTCAGTTGCAGTGCAGAAAAGACTGTGACCGTTGAAGTAAGAGGCACCTAAGCATGAAAAAAGGTTTCATGCCGATAACAGTATTCCGGATGTAAAAAGTTTGATTTTGCCAAAAATGCTACGAGTAAGGGCACAGTGCTGTACTGAATGTGCTTTGCCATTTTGGTACTAATGCCATTATAATGGAAGAACTGCAGAAAGCTACCGTGGACAGATTGAGGCGATGCAGCTACAGAGATATGGAAAGAGAGCGCCTGTTGTTTTCCATGTTGCAGAGTGTGAACCTGAGAACACCTGAGATGTGCAGACAGATATTTTGATCCACTAATGAGACACTGTGGTCCAGGTCTGGGTGCCAAAGAGAGTGCGGGGGCCACTGATTCAACCGCCAGATGGACCCCATCGCTTTGTTTACTCTCACAAATTACCTCCTGCAATGTCACCTTTCCTAGTTTTTCATAGACTTCCAGTTTAATTAGATTTCTTGTCTGCTGTTGTTCCTCTTGCTCATTTTAATTAGGTTCAATCTAATAGTATTAAAAAAATCTAAATTGCTGTTTCCCGGAAAAGTCAATTATTTCACACAACACAATTTAAAGTTAACTTGTGTGCAACGTATCGCCGTCCTTGTGCGTTACATGCACAAGAGCCTTGACTTGTTTTGTACAGTTGGATTAAATTGGAGTCAGGATCGCTGATTCATGATTATTAATAAAATGCTCATGCCCTCCCTCTCCGCTCCCTGGTGACAAGCGCCACAGGGCTCTGCAGTGTAGCATTAAAGACCTCTAATCTTGTCTTTTAGTCAGCCGAAACCAGTGGCCAACAACATGAACGACACAATGCTCATGTCCTCTGGGGCACCTACTCCTACCAAAAGGTAAGTGCCTCAGGTACAGCTGTCTGCACCCCCAGGTATAACCACACGCTATCGTTTTGAAGATATTGTTAGTGCCACGCCACAGAATTAGGTTCGCTTTGGTGGTTAGTTAGCTGCAAAATCCAGCAATTCACCATTCACTCTGTGCTTGGAATAGGTGACAAACTCCCTCTCATCAGTTGCAATAACAAGAATAGCGAGACGAACGAGACTACAGATGTTATTTGCTCCCTCACACTTGACACACATTTTTTGCATCTGAGCAGCATGCCCTTGTGAGTGTATTTTTAGAGGAAAATTTGTTCCGCTGTCATGAAGAATATGTGAGCACTCTCACTTAGAGGGCTGATTTGACAAATAGATTATGATAGAATTGGAGCCTTATTGTGGAGGCAGATAGCAAGGGACCCAAAGCAGTCTAACTGTCCTCCCATCTCAGCCCCTCTCGGTTAAAAGCCACCTCTATTATTATTTACTCGCAATGGTAATGAACCGTCTAATAGCGCATTGTGGTTATGAATTCAATCATGGAGAGTACTTTGAGAGTGCTGCAATGTATCTGCACTCTGTCCTGCAGGTCTAGGCTCGGTGCATTTTCCTTTTGCACACAGTATCACTTTATCGCATCTTTCCGGCAATTTGTGTTAGCAAGATGGAACTACCCAGACATGATTCTCCGAGGATTTCCTACGGCACGTGTATTTGAAAGCAAGAGGTGTGCCTGCCCTCTGCATAAGAGTAGAGGTGTACAGGTGTACAAGAGGTGCTTATTTGAGGCCAGGTACTGCTTTGATTGCCCGACAAAGTCTTTGATGGTCGAAATTTGAAAAGAGCTTGAATCTGGTGTGCGGATATTTTTCCTTTTGTACTGCTGGGTTATCATACTGTACCAAGGAACCCAGGCAGCAAGCCTGAGGCAGTTGAGGGACAGGACTCTTAACTAAAATCTTAGCGAGTCATGTAATCTAGTATTAAGTCTTACAATCATATTTTAAGGTAAAAAAAAATCTCAGTTTCACTTGTTTTCTTTTCTAGAAACAAGTGACAGTATCTTAATATGGCAGATCACTTCACTGTTAGAAAGATGCCACTTGAGTCATGAACTTTCTTGTCGATTTGCATTGGAAACAAGCGTAGTTATCTGACCCCGTTGGCAGATATTTTCCACTATTTTCCACAGACCCAATACTATATTAAATAACTTGCTGAGATGGACATTTTTCACAGTGCAGAGCTCAGTCTTCTCTCAGAGGGCAGACGGTATCAAGATTAGAGCGGGTTTGAAGGAAGCTGACATGATAGGGACACCCGAGGCAGTAAATGATGCCTCGCATCCAGACCAGTGGAGGTCAGTGGAAGACAGCATGTGCTGCAGCATGTACCGAGGAAAGCGCCGCTCTCCTGAGGTTTGTTTCACTGTGGCAGTAATGAAGAAGCCTGATAACCTTTGTCTTGACATTTTGCTCTGTGAGTCAGAGCTGTGTTGGGTAGATGTCATGCGCTGAGGATGCTCTTGCCCAGGGTGGCATGACAACTACAAAGCTGCCATATTTAGGGCAGAAATTGCGCATTAAGCCACCATGACGCTTCCAAAATAGGTTGTATTGAATGTCAATATGGATACCGCTAGATAAGGTGTTGAATCAGGAGGGAAGGAGCAGACTTATTAAGGTCTGCTTGCAGAGAGCAGAAGGCCAGTTCCTACCAGCTTCTCACTGCGAGCTGACATACTGTCACATTTGGCTTGTATATAGTAATCCATCTATATAATTACTCTGCACTGGTCTGCCTCCTTTCACATGAAGGGCCTGTGAGTCAAAGATGCCACTGCTGAATAATTCAAAGCTCCTTGTGGCTCTGCCTCAGTCCAACTGCCCCAAACCGAATGTCATGCTTGAAAAGAGAAAAGCAAGAGTAGCACTGTCCCAGTTTGTCCCTCCCCTTTTACATTTTTATCAGAATAAAAAAGACAACATTTCATTCTGGCTCCTAGAATTTTGAGCTCGCTCTGTGATGTCGGTCCAGACTGGAAACTGCATGTCCTGTGTATGAAATAGTGTTGAGCTTGGGTCTAGATGTGCTCCCAGCCTCCGTCACAGTCTGGTCTCTGATACTGTCTGCTCTGCTGACATGGCATCTGCTCCCTCCTGCCTCGCTCTCTCTCAGACAATCGCTCACCACCGGTCCTCCAAGGGCGAACCGACACCATGCAATTTATTACCTGTTAGTCATGCAGAACCACAGCGCCAGAAGATAAAAAATATAATTTGCTGTCGGAGCTTGATGAGTTTTAATTTAGAGAATTGGCCAAATGTCGCTGGATGTGAAAACTCAACTGGTAGGGGTATAAGTGCGTGTTTATACCAGGAGGTGTCAGTACTTGTGATTTATCACTGAAATACTTCATTGGGTGACATATGCTTCATAAAAATGTTAGCACTGCAAACACCAAATGTTGATGAACCGATTCTCTGTTTAGCAACATTAAATATACCTTAACTGTTGTGTCTTATTGCGTAGTGGTGTGTGTCTTTTCTGGTGATGTAAAGTAACCCTGGCCCTCCTTACTTTTGCTTGCTTGTAATGTTGGTGATGCAGGAACGTACGATTATTCTACTGTTGTACTCGGTGTGTTAAATACCTAAAATGTTAAATGTGAAAATAAATGACCTAGAAAGGAAGAGCATCGAGGCCAGTCCAGGAGGGTTAATAAGCAGTTCACACATCCTTGTCTAATGGCTGGCACTGACCATTAGATGGTGCCAAGAAAGTCTGACAAAGCGAAGGCATGGACCGGCCTCCAGATTGATAGCCCAGAGCAGAGAATCAAGACGAGCCGTCCAGCTCCCAAAGGCCCGGCAGGGTCATACGTCTCCCTGTGCCAATGGAGCAGCACCCTAATGTGCTGTAACGTATCACTTTAATCCATCTACAGTTTAGGCTCAGGAGGAAGCCGTACACTGTAAAAAAAAAAATACATCAATTTTAACAAGTCATTTAAGTATTGAGGCTTGTGTTTTGCCAATTGGGTAAAGTGATTTCACTTGTTCCCAAAGCAAATCAACTTGTGTGAAGGATTTTCTTGAATCATGTGACGCTATCTTGTGAGTGATCTGCCTTATTCTGCCTTATTTCAAGATATTGTCACTGGTGTCAAGAAAGTCCTTGAAACAAGTGAAACAGCACCGGAAGAAGTGGACTTATCTTATCACACTGGCATTTCACGTGGTTTAAGAAAGATAAGATTTTAATACAACTCAGTTAAAAGAGTTGTTAAAATAGACATTTTGCAGTGCGTAGCAGCACTGGGTGCCCATGGCTGCAGGGGCTTTGTTGATGTTGCGGTGGGTTTGAAGCCAGATTGGGTTTAATGGGCTTGCTCCCCAGTCAGAGCTAGAGTGCGTCCTCTTGGATGCAGGCTGAGAGAGTAGCATCATTTCAACTCTCCTTCACTCCTCATTGCAGTCCACTCGCTGAGAGGGGACAGCATATGCCCTGTCATCTGTTCACGCCATATGCCACGCCCACCACTGTTTGAAGTCATATTTGACTTTTCCAGTCAATGGTAAAATGGCTGGAATGAGCATTTGGTTCAGTCACTATTCATTTGGCATGCTGCATTCTCGTTTGTCCATCTCAGCTCATTGCAATATCAAATTATTGCCCATCAAGAGTACACTAGAGTCATAATCCATCAAGTGGAAACTGTCACATCAGTGAAACACATCAGAGGTCACATCAATGAAAGTTTCTTTTTGAAGCAAATTATTTTACATGATCAAAGTGATGGTTAAGAGTTGCCTTACTACCCATATAAGTGCTTTGACATTAGTGTTTGGTTGTGTCTGTGTGTGTGTGTGTGTGTGTGTGTGTGTGCGTGTGTGTGTGATGTATCTCTCTCTCTGACTTTGGGCAGTGTCTTGGAGAGTCCCAGTCGGCTAGATGAAGAGCACCGCCTCATCGCTCGCTACGCTGCCCGCCTGGCAGCCGAGGCGGGCAACTCCACAGTGAGTGGCCTGCAGGAAGCCCCGCTGGGCTTCAGTCAACCTGCATTTCACATTTAATGCTCTTATAAGTTACTGTGTGCTGTTTCTTTGTCACTGGAGAACTTAAATGTTGGAGCTGGAGTTGGAGGATTCCACACTGTGGAAAATATTCATCCTTGCAAGTCATTCCACCTTGTACTCAGCCTTAAAATCAAGTGAAAAAATCTGCCAAAGGGAGATAAGTTCACTTATTTCCAATGCAGTTTCACTTGTTGCTTAAAATGATAATTTCTTAAAATAAGGGAAATTACTTAATGTGTTTCAAGATAGTGTCACTTGCTTCGATAGTTGAGTTAAGATCCATTGGAAACAAGTAAAATGATCAGGGAGGGTTTTTGCAGGGCCCTTTGCTGTGTGACTGTGATACTGAAGGGTAGATCAGAGCTGGTTTGAGAGTCATACCAAGTCTCCAGCAGAGTATCATTACTGTTCACTGTGGTCAGCAGGCAGCGCTTGGTGTTCAGCTTTTGTTTGCCTGCCTTTGTTAATTCTGGGGTTTTTTGATAATTTTGTCTTTCAGCAACAATGTCCTCCAACAGATTTGAGTTTTAACTTTGATGCCAACAAGCAACAGAGACAGCTGATTGCAGAGCTGGAGAACAAAAACAGGTGGGATTCTATTATTTAGATACCAGTCATACGTTGCAAGCAAATCCTTGTCAGTTAGAGCTTCACTTTATTTTACTTGTTCTCATTGCATCTAGTCGTAAGATGACTGTGTGTGATTGCATACACTTACAGAATGGGAGGCCTCAGTGGGAATTAAAACACTACATCACTGCCATGTTCTACCTGCAGACTTCTGTTCTCCAGAAACCTGAAATGAATGTGATAATGATTTATTGATTGATTGGCGTCCTTCCTTCCTTCCCTCCTTCCTTCCTCTCCTCCCTTTCTCAGGGAGATCCTCCAGGAGATCCAGAGGCTGCGCTTGGAGCATGAGCAGGCCTCTCAGCCCACCCCAGAAAAGGCCCAGCAGAACCCCACCCTTCTGGCTGAACTACGGCTCCTCAGGTAGACTGCCATCCCTCCAGTCGTCACCCCACCTTTAAAATGCTTTGCTGGGTGGGTCCTGGTGGCTCAGTGGTCTCAGACGTGTACCAAGTAACTGCAACATCCTGGGTTTGAATCCGGACTAGGCCCTTTGTTGCATGCTGTCCCTCTCTACTGTCCAATAAGTAATCTTTAAAAAATGCTTTGCACTGAACACTGATATCATCTGACAGACATCAATACAGGCATCAATACAGGCTTTGTAGCATAGTGGTGTGGCAGTTTGTTTTGATTACCCAACACCAGGAGGTGTGATATATGAAGGAAATCAAGTAGCTTAACTACTTGAGGGCTGTGCTTGTGTGGGTTTAACTCATTCTTGTAGTAGAAATGATGTCTTTCTAATTGAAGAGTGTCCTTTTGAATTAGCTTGACCAGCAGTGTGGATATTCCTCATGCTGGCAGGCGTTCGGAAGAGACTCGCACCAAGGAGGAAGTTTAAAGGTCAAAGGTCACGACTAGGGTTTAGATTCAATCAACAATCAGTGCTACAAAATGATACAACAATACGTTTGGCACAACAGGAGGTAAACTTTGAATTCTTTTTTCTCAATTTCACTACTCACACAGTTACATGGCTCTTTGGCATTTTTAGGGAAGTATTGCATCGTGTAGTTTTCAAGTTGGTCTTTCAGTATTAGCACAAACATATGAAGGAGACAACGGTTTATTCCTTTCTTCTCCTTCTTCTTGAGGCATGAATTGATGCTTTTGTTGCTTCTTGTTTTTTTTAGCTGGCTTAGGTGTGTTGGATTTCTCTCTGTTGTAATTCAAGGGTGTTTAGAGGCGTTATCTAACTCTCAGCACAACCAGGGTGGAATTCAGAGCTGACACCAGGATATTATCAATCTAACATTTCTGATTTCAAATGAGAAACTTGCACTGTATTTTTGTGTTTTGGAGGCTGGCTGGACTGCCCTGATATTGATTTTCTCTTGCCCTGGGATGTAGGAGAGAGCAGAGATAATCAGAGGCAGCAGATGTTTGTGAGTGTCGGATACGAGGACGCCAGGCAGACAGACATGAGCGCTACGGCTCTCTGTGGCTTCGGATTCTTTCAAATGTAGTATGTCCTGTGAGCACCAGAGGGTGATGATAAGCCAGCGCCGTCTGCACCAAAGTGATGGCCAGACATTTAACCTTGGAGGAAGACCAGACGCAAAGAAAAATGTTAAGAGAACGAAAGGTTATCAGAATCGCTTTTATCACCAAGTACGGTGAATGCACAGGTATTTGTCTCCGTGACATTGGTGCAGATTCATTTTGACATTTTACAGTGTTTCACATTACATACTGATGCAATGTTGTACAGGGGCAACAGGATACAGTGCAATGCGATGATGCAAGACGTGATATCACGCATTCAGTGCACAATGTCCTTCAAATAGTGCAGCTTGCAGTATCGTTACAGCTGTAGAGGAGGCATATAAATATCCAAATAAGAGCCATTCTTGAACTGGAAGTGATCCTTGGGTTGGGCCCAGGGGCAAATGATTCCCCACCCAACCCCACATCTACAAAAACAATCTACAGGAAGCGCTGCTGAAATAAACGACAACAGCGTATTCCTATACCTTTTATTCCTTCCTTCTGCTGCAGACACAGGAAAGATGAGCTGGAGAGGCGCATGTCAGCCTTGCAGGAAAGCAGACGGGAGCTGATGGTGCAGTTGGAGGGGCTCATGAGGCTGCTAAAGGTAGGATGATCACCTCTGTTAATCTCTAGGTGGGGCAACAAGGCCTCTGAAACAGCATTTAGATCCTGTGATGGTGTACACACCCGCTGCCCTAATTCATTTCTTATTTTGCTCTTCTTCTTTAGTGTTTTACAGACATTGTTGATGCTAATCTACTGTCCATCATAGGCTTTTAAACGCTGGTGGCGTGTTTGATATTGTTAGAGACGGACATGTTTACTTCTTTGAAACAATAAGATTACCGTGATCTAAAGTCATGTTGAAGGACCTTACGGTGCATGCAGAAATCCCTTTCTTCTTCTTTCACTGCTTTAATTGTGTTGCTCTGTCACTCTTCTTGCTGTCTCACTGCTTACCTTTGGCTGGCTGATAGGATGAGGAGCAAAAGCAGGCAGTAAGTGGCCCTTAATTCAGTTTGCAAGGCTCAGTGACTGGCTCTCGTCATAGCACTTAGTGTAACACTATTAAACTCCTCCACTTTTACACAGACATGACTCCCAGTATACAGAAATGTAATGCTTCCCTAGCCCTCTTTTCAAATGCATGAGAGGGAGTGGTGTGATGGTGTTCCCCTATAATGCATTTTAGGAAAGGAGGCTAGGAATGATAGAAGGAATCCACTATCTAACTGGGTTACATAGATCTAGTCCTGTAATCTAGGCTGCCCCACCTTTTCCTTGCTCTTATCTACTCTTACTCCAAGAGATAGCACATAACATAGGCTGAGATACAACCTTTAAAGTCAGGTTTTTCGGGTCCATGGTCCAAGTGAGTGGTGAGAACTGTGTTTTTCTTAGCCCAAATGTCAAAGACCTGTTCCTTTCATCAACACTAACAACCTCCCTTCTAATGTGACTGCAGTCTGGCTGGCCATCTGCTGCCTGGCTCTGAGCCATCAGCCTGGGTCTGCATCAGTCCCCGGGACACACAGTGCTCCTTTCTCTGTGAGCTATAGCATCCGACCCAGTGCAGGCCCCAGTCGCTCACCCACACATGGTTCTCATTACCCCTTCAATCCAGTAAAGGTGCACTATAGGGAGACAGTGTATGGATATGTGCTGCTGCACAGCCAGCCAGTAGAGGATTACCGCAAGGCTTTCTTGCTTTTGGATTACTGTTTTTGTTTGTTCTCCCTTGAAGGATTAACTTCATTTGCCACATCTGTGTCTATGTTTGTTTTAATAAAAGTCACCTTTAGAGGTTACGAGGTCATCTCTTCTTAAAGCCCCAATCTGTGATTGCAATACAGCACCTTCGATACAGCCCGTGCCCCGTTGGCTTTGCAGACATAGTGATGTAAAGGATTGAATCTGAGGTCCAGATTCACTAATGGTTTCAGCAGAGAAGACCACAGGCTTTATCACCAAAATGACCAAATGACTAAGCATGCACAAGAAGTGGAAAGCGTGCCTAGTAGCCCTGGTCAAAACGTAACGTCTCTTTGTGCCTCTCGTGGTCATGCACATGTATATTGCATGTAAATGTCATTATTTTGCCCACATAATATTTATCTGGAGCCGAATGCAAATCCAGATGGCGCCCAGTTCACTAACACTTTACAACATCCCCTGAATGATTGTAGAGCATATAAGATGTTTTGGCAAGTCAAACATGAATAGACACCAAATGTATAAGGTCAAGTGATTTGCTGATTGTGTCTTTAACTGGCGCTGGTGTTTTGTCTGTTGCAGTCCCAGTCCGGAGGTTCCCCTCACTCTTCCCCTAGTCATGGTGCGGGCTGCTCCATGCCCATGCCCATACGCTCCACCTCTGCTGGGTCCACCCCTACTCACACACCACAGGACTGCCTGG
Source organism: Monocentris japonica (assembly GCA_900323365.1). Lineage (NCBI taxonomy): Eukaryota > Metazoa > Chordata > Actinopteri > Trachichthyiformes > Monocentridae > Monocentris > Monocentris japonica. The sequence goes on along the minus strand of OOFE01002809.1, from coordinate 9,954 downwards.
CGGGGGTGGGAGGGGACGTGCTGGAGGCCTTCGCTCAGGGTGAGGCTCTTACGCCAAGGTTGATTTGGAGTTCACATCAACACCTTTCCATTAACAAGCAACGAGTTTCAAGCCAAAAATCTCTGCCATTTGAAAAATGTGGCACCTGCTCTGAAAATAAAATGTACTATTGAATTTGTATCAGCTTAAACTCTTTACTTGCAAAATAGCAACATTATAGAGGATGTAATCATCTGTGTTTTTAAAGATATTGATCACTGAACCCGCCCCAGTGGATATAGGATGTATAATAATACACCATATCATAATACACATAATAATATACTTGATAACCATTTCAACAGCAGCATTTGTACTTAACAATAATAATAATAACAGAATAATAAACTTTATTAGTATAGCACTTTTCAAAACAAAGTTACAAAGTGCTTTAAAGAGGCAATAAAGTTAACGGAAATGTTAAAAGAAGATAGAGTATAGATATACAAAAATGAATTACACACTAGGAAAAAAGAGGAGTAAGAATAAAAGGGAGGATCCATAGCTCATAAAATCACAAATACAATGTAAGAGGAATAAAACAGGGTTATCCAAAAGCCTGTTCATAAAAGCAGGAGGAGTGATTTAAAAGAAGATGGTGATTTCTTCAGCCTTAGTTCGTACTTGTACTGCCTTTGCCTGTGCCACTTTTTTTTCTTTTTTTTTTTACACAATTACATGTTTTTACCTTGTGTCTTTGCGTCCCAGGTGTACCTAGAAATCTCCGGAATGATCTGTTAGTTGCTGCTGACTCAATCACAAACACCATGTCGTCACTGGTGAAGGAGCTCCACTCAGGTTAGTCTGCCTGTGTCTGAGTTCAAGTCTGTTTTGTTGCCTGGCTTTTAATCGGTTTGAGTCTCTCCTTCTGTCATCTGTGGTTTGTGTCTCTTTTTAATCTGTTTTGCCACCCGCCTCTGAGATGTTTTTAATCTGTTTTTTGGTCTGGTGCTTGAGTCAAAAACATCAGCGCTGAATTCTTTGGTCTTATTTTTAAAGTAGATGATGGCGGAGAGGAAGAGGAGACCAACATGAGGAATGGCGGGGATAGAGGTAAGTCTCAGCTTGAATAGCAGTGCCTGTAGTTGAATGGATGGTAGTAGTATTGAATGTATCCTAATTTAAGCTTTAGGAGATATTTACTCTGTTCATCATCTCTGTCATTCAACAACAGAGCGCAGAATTATTTGTGTTGATCTTGAAAATTAGCTATTTTATAAGCCATATTTAGTTTCTTTGTTTTTCAGCTGAAGCAGAATGAACAACAAAAAAAGTAGGCAATATCATATTATATAAATAGCAACTCGAGAAATAAGTGGCCAGAAGGTTCATTTCATACAACTGGAGGCGTATTGGCCGATGTTAATCACGGCTGAATTGTCTTTGCTGGTGTGGGAAAGTTGTCTGCAACTGATCATTAACCTTTATCAGCCAATCATATACTAGCATTGCTCTATGTCTCAATGCTACTTAGTTAGATGAAACTGCCCATCGAAAAAGTAGTACGGCAACGTGGCTGCGACAGTAGCAGTGTGAACACAGAGTTATTTGTATTTTCAGCTGTGCGTATTGTACAAACGTCCAGGCTCCCCGGGCTGTCAGCAGCACTAAATATGATTTGATCTGTCTGTCTGCAGGCACAGTGAGAGTACAGAAGCACTGAGGGGAAAGCGAACACCATTCCATCCTATACGGACATACAGTCATCTGCTGGGACGAATCAGTAACAGCAACCCCCCCTGGCATTAGCACGTAGAGTAATGCATGCTGTAATCTAACAGGACTTCACTATGTGAACTGAAACGTCTCCTCACACCTTGCAGGTAGCAGGATGTGTCTAATTAGTGAGTGTATATGTTGTTCTGTATACGAAAAAACTGTTCTAAGTACCCAATGATTTCCCTCATGACTGCTAAGGAATGGCTTGCTGTGCTTTCTCCCCCCAACTGTGAAGCAGATCATTCTGTATATACTACTGTAAACACATGACATGGAATTGACCTTTTTTCACGACATGTTCCCAGTGCTTTTGTATGATTAGCGCTAGTATTTTTTTGTTAGCATTTTTGCATGAAGTTGCACTCACGTCTGGATTTAGGTACTGTACCATGCTATGCCAGCTCTCTGTGGGTTCACGACGACAGCCGGGGCATCAGAAGTGTCTTGCCTCAGAATTCACACTGAGTGGGTTTACGTGCACATTTCTATTCTCCCGTCTTCTGTTTAAGGGTCGATGCACGTAAACGCCTTATCCCATTCACAAGAGCCGGGATAAGCTCACGTCTTGATTGCGAGAATCCCAAACATGATAGTTTGGATACGCCGATATTAACCGGGATACTGAGACAAGTTAACACCTTATACAGTTTACTGTTGGGTTTTGCAGTTCTGTGTCGGCTCGGTTTCCATGGTGATATTCTGTTACGTACACCGGGCTATGAAGACGCATTTAAACAGCACATCCCAGTATATGAGCTCGTGCCCAGAATACTGTGTGCATGTAAACGAACTCACAGAGCCACATCCTGTACTGCTGCTACTGTGCGCTCAGTGAGCCACCCTTGCAAATAAGTTGTAAGAAAGTAGTAAGTAAGTAGATGAAGCTTTGATGGCTTTATTAGTTAACAAAGGAATAGAGAAAATGTTCATGTGCAATGAGGGTAGCTGCTCAGGGACTGTAGAGCTACTCTAGGTGGAAAGTCGTGGTTATGTCATTTACCTGCTGGAAGTCGTGGCTTCCTGCAGTTTGTTCGAGGTCAAAGGTCAATGATGGTTCAAAATGAAGGGTTTCATTCTAAAACACTGCATATCCACAGTGGGCAAAATGTATTACTGCTATTCACGACTCAATCCTCTAATCTGCAGGTGATCCAAATAATTACTGTCATGAACAAAGGTGTTATGATATCCAATAACTTACCTATAGTGGAAAATAACAGCAAGTGGTTAAAAGACTGGCAAAGAATGTGGATTATTAGAAGGAGAGAAGACTCTCGGACGTGCTGTTTGGTGGAGCATGTTGATGGATATAGTTTGTTTGTGTGTGAATAATGTCTGCCTTGGATAAGAGAAGCTATCTATCCGCTACAGAGATAACTGTCGAACAGAACGGATATTTACTTGAATCAGGAGATCAGGTCTAAGTTACTGTTACATATTTGTCTTCTGGTTAAACGTTTTGCCATTCAGGGTAGCCATTCATCTCAAATGAAAATGAGCAATGTCTGGTTTTAGTCATGCAATCTGAGAAATGATTCTCAGCGTAATCGGCTCGGTTCATGAAGGAAATAATAATGTATCTCGGAGAAAATCTGGATGGTAACGCCAAAAGGTAAAAAAAAAAAAAAAAAAAAAAAACTGAACCGTACTGAAGAAACTAAACCAGAGTAAGTGTGAACTCTCGCGTTGAGATTTGTACAGTAAGCCTATTCTATAAGCTAAGTATAAGGTTTCAACAGCCTATTACACTGTGTCAAGAAAAAGAACAAAAAGAGGCTCCTCTGTTATCGTTGTTCTAAGTGTGATGTTTTCATTCAGTTCTCTGTTATCGTTATGCTATGTTATCATTAGAGTTCTGGTTTATTAGTGGAGTATAATCATCGTAATGATTTCGTCAAAAGCACAGATTCACGTGCGCACTCACACTTGCACAGAAGAGTCGCCCAAATATGAATGAGTCTAAAAAGCAGGCGTGGAAATAGAGTACCGCATTATAAAACATAAACTTTGTGACCAATACTGTCAAAAGGCTCAGTCTGTCCAACCTTGAAGGTCCAAAAATAATTGAAATGCTGAGGTAGAAATTTTGAGAAGTGAGTTATTGTCTTCCCCTTCACACTGGCCACGCGTAGGAATGCAATGTCAAACTAAACTTTTATTTCTTTTAGTTTGTGCCTGTAGCTGTTCTGTAAAGTGCTGTATAACGTAGCTATTCAGCAGATGATCTATCAGCCTTTATGTAGGAGTTTTAGTCTGTGACCTTGTAGAGATTTTTATTTATTTATTGTGTTCAGGGGGAAAGTGGTAAACTTATTTTCAGCCTTTACATCTGTGCCAAACTTTGTGTGTCATCCAAATTATATATCACAGTATATTCACATTAGTATGTTGTTGTCGCCCATAGTCTGTTCACAGAATGCCTGAAGATATCCACATGTAATGGTCTCCACCGCTGGAATCTGGAAAAGCTAGCATTTAATAGTAACAGAGTAAGATAGTGAAACACATTCCAGTTCAAGTGATAGACAGTCGCTCGAGCCAATGAGGAGGCAATACTGTATATCCTATCTGACCAAACCCGGGGCAATACAAATAGAAGACAGCCAATCATAGAGAGGTACATACATTGTGATCCTTTTATTGTTTGCAGAGACGCAATGTGCAAAAGGACAACCTTGACATCGCTCCGCTACTGTTATTTATCTATGTATGTGTTATGTATGGTTAAGCTTCTGGTACGCATTTGTTTCTCACGTTCATTTTACAAAACATAGTTTTATGTCACATGGCCACTGTCTTTTGTAAATAAATAAATTGTGAGATATATTAAAAAGATTTAAAATACTGCCTGCGCGTTCATGTCCTGATTGTGGTTTTTAATTAATGGTCACTACAAAGGTTGTTTTTTTTTGCCCCCTTGATGTGACTTTTAGGGGCGTTTTGGTTCTTTTTAGAGGTAATTTTATTGAATTATGAATTAATACAGTTGCATTTCATATTGGCAAATAATAATATGAACAGGGTGAAATGCAAAAAAAATGGGTACTCCTAATTATGGGGGCATTTTTTGCCCTGAGCCCCTATTAATTTCTGACCCTGATCACACCCCTATACTCAGTTATCATCTGACAAAAACAAGAGACCAGGGGCCAACAGCTCTTTGACTTCATCCTAGAGTCCATTGCACAATCATTTCAAAGAATAGGATAATAGGAAACGTAACTGTTTCTGATTTTGGCATCAGGATCTTTTTTTTTTTTTATAAATCACATCTTTGGCTTGTATTTGATCAAAAGCACAAAGAATATACAGAAGAACGTCTTTCTAAATGAGGCCCAAACTTCCTCCTTATCAACTACCTTTAGACACAAAACTGCCAAACAAAAAAAGCCTCCTTTTGGCAGCTCAGCCGCAAACGATGCCTTTTCATGCTTTGTCTACAAATGTGAGCTGAAAAACACAAACACTGACCTTGGATGAGGTCAAGAAACTTTGACCTATCAGCATCCTCTCCCTGTGGGTGTTCGGGGTAGAGAGAGAGAGACAGCAACAGTAGTGGCAGAGTCTCCACCATCCGGCTGTACCCTCTAGTCCTGTCTGTAGGTTGTGTCGTCCTC
>OOFE01002807.1:27588-51572 GCA_900323365.1 Monocentris japonica | reverse complement strand
CAGAAGGGGGGGGGGGTTGTGCAAATCAGTTTGTTTTGGATAAAGAACAAATCAAGAGATTTTAAGCATTACTAGAAGGTCCTCAACAACACGTTGAAAACAAGAACACCTGTGGGAGGCACAGGATAACAACCACGCTCCCACAATGTCAAGCTTAGCCTCTCATTTATATATTTGAAGTATAATTGCTGAGGAAGAATACAGGATGCAATAGCAATATAGCCAAGAGTGCATTAACAGCCATGTTGATCACCTATGACAGTATGTTAAAAAAAGCAAATAAAATTGTAACTTAATTATAGATTTATAATGAGCCACTGCACCACTGCCAAAAGCAAGTCCCATACCAAGGCAAACAGGCACCTGCTGAATGCTCTCTGCTCATGGGTTTTCATAGCTTAATTAATCTAGGCCTTGGGGTATCATGACTCGTGCATGTTGCTTGCGTGCATGTTTGAGACAATTAAGTTGTTCCGTGAAACAGAGGTGCAACTTCAACACGGAGCACAGACACCAATACTGCACATTACAAGCAGCTTTTTGTGTTTTGTGAAAATTAAGCCAATGAGACAGTATTTTGGTCCTCACCAATGGTAACAGAAAAGTAGTCATTACTGTGAGAAATGCTTTTTTGTAAAGCAAATCACTTAGTGTGGTCTCTAGCTGATGACAAGGCAATTGAGCCCCAATTCATATATGAGCATATGGCTATTTACACAATAGGGGATATTATTACGTATAATTGTGGTGTGAACCATAGCTTCTATTGGTGTTGCGAGACGGCACTATTTGTCTTTGTACAGCCAACAAAATTATTTTTAGAATTTAAAAACGGAAATGGGCGTGGCTTAAACCGGAAGTTGGTGGGCTTTTGATTGAAGCCATACAAAATGCCAGAAATTCCTGAATTTTAACCTTGCAGTGGCAATGATTACCACTGCTATTGTTGAGTTATAAAGCATTAAACTTATGGTTTTACTATTTTCTACTGTTTTCTACTGTAGCACTTTTTAAGGAAAAGTGCACTATAAAATGTATTATTATTATCTAACAAACAATAGCGATACATAGCAATGTTATGTAACTGTACACATAGGCTTTTATAAACACAGCCAACAAGCATTGACATAAACAGAGACAATTTTAAACTGAAAAAAGTCAAAATATAGTTCTTAATCCTTATTATAAATCAAAATACCTTTTCCTCATTGTGAACTACTGTAATAACCCTCTGCCCTGTAGCCGAGAGACACTAAAAGGCTAGTTATGAACTTCTTTATTAAATCTTAAATCTTTATAACTCAAAATATAGTTCCATATCTTCTGAACGACTGAATGCTTTGAACTCTACTACACAGTGAAGTGCTCCCAGACGCTACTTGTAGTGCACAATTTTTTCAGTGGGGGAGCAGCACTACAACCAGGCTGAATAGACCCCTGATTAACTTGATTGTCTTTATTGTCTTTATTCCCATTTCTGAGAAATTACGGGGGGGAAAGCAATTGAGCAAACGCTTGTGTGCACAGATACACAGCCAACAGAGCATGCTAGAGCTAGCCAGCTGATGGCTAGTCAAGCAGCTCTGCTCTGGTGTGACCGGGGGAAACAGCCAATGTAACTCAAGAGTCTTCCTCACCAATGCAAGCTAAGTTATCAAAATAATTACACTCTTTGTCAAAGCTCTGCGTCTCTCTCAAACCACCCTACTGTCATTAGAGAGAAGCCCCCAGCTTAGAGACACAAATCAACTTATTTTCAGTCTCTTCTCCACGTCCACAAAATTTTACAGAGCAAAAGCATTACGGTTGTTTTTCTGCCCCACATCCCTTTAAAGAGATATAGGCCAACTAGAAAAGAAAGAAAAAAAGAAAAGTCTGAATAATATTGGCCAAATTCAGGAGGGGAAAACATGAGTATATATTATTATGTGTGCTTTGCCGAACATGGTATTCGTATTTGGATACATCCCTAGCTGGTACTAACCTTGAAGACTTTCAAAGTAGCAGTATGTATGTTAAAACAGTATACAGTACATACTGACACACCATATAAAAAGGGACATTAATGTTTAAGACTCACTTTGACGTTGGACAATATTTGCTGAAGCTGAACTCCAATCTGCTAAGAAGTTATCCCCTCTGGCCTTTGCTCTGGGCTGCACAGACACTCACGCTTCTTCCATCTGATTTCTGTAGTGTTGGAAATCACACAAATATAAATCCTTAACAAAACATCTGCACACTTAGAACAATAATATAAATATTTCATTTTCAAGCATTATTCACAAGAATAAAGCAATGATACATTTACTGGGTGACACAAATTTGAAAGTTACTCACCCAATCAGTAGGTTAATAAATTACATTGTCATCTAACTTGTGATCTTATGAGAGGAAAATAGGGCACAGTATTTGTATCAAACAACAGAAAGCTCTCTGTGTATGACCTTTCAGTCACTGCAAATGCAGGGGATGAAAAAGATTAAAGCCTTACAGGGGCAAACCAAGAATCAGTGAATTGATGGAGGTCTTATGATGGAGAGCTCCCCATAAAAAGATCTCATTTGTGTAGTGCCACATTTCTTTCTGGTGTTGAATAAACTGTCTGAGCCAGACGGATGTACTGTCCAAAAGGACAGATACTAGTTTGGGATATCACTTTATAACAATAGTGCGTCCTTTAGATTTCTTTTTAAACCCGATGCTGTCTTTGATCCAGGTATGACCAGCGGTGCATGGTAGTTCTGGATTATGAACTTTTGTTGGAAGTAACACTTAGTACTACGTGTAGCATTTTGTGTTTCTCAAAATAAACACTGCATTTCCCATAAACCCCTTTGCTTCCTGTTACTTGTGTCCCTCCGCCTAAATGGCCTCACTACGCGTGTGTTTGTTTTGAAGCACAAGAAGGATTAGAGCCGGTAACAGCCCTTGATAACAGTGAAGAGGTAAGCTAACGACAAGTTGAAACTATGCAGTTAGAATAGTGGAACTGCAGTATAAAGTTGCGTATAAAGTAAAATAAAGTAAAAACGTAAAGCAGATTTCCCACAAAATCCGACCCAGTGGCACACACTGTAAAATGCAGTGTAGAGGCTGCCAGCCCTCTCAGAGATGGTCTCGTTTGTTTTGCAGTAATTATACTTATGTCTCAAAATGAAGCTATACGTAGCACCTTTGTGTCACAATCTACAATTTAGAAGTTGTAGTGTATGAAAAAAAGCAGAGACTAAAATGACGTAAGACATCCTCATGACTGCTAATTACCAGTTTGAATGGGCTTGATAACTAAACAGAAAATGTATTAAATACAATTATTATTACTACTCCTAATTACATTTCCAATTATATCGCTAATGAGAAGGACTTAATTGTCAGCATATTGCATAAATAAGTTTTGCATTCTACTATTTGTGATGGTGTTGGTGATGTGGTTAGTCCGTTATCAAGGGATGTTATCTTGAGACAGTAGCTGAAGAGCCAGTAATAGCTTTTATCATTGTCTTTGTTACCATTGACTGAAATAAACTGATTATAGCCACGATGCTACTCACAATTTTGACAAACTGCGAATTTTAATTGCTATTTTTCAACATCCAAAATCAAGTCTTTTATTTGAAATTTCATCAGCACATACCCTAAAGTGTACAATGTTGACAGATCATACCTCTGTCATGTATTTTGGAGATCAGCGAGAGAGGGGTGGGGGGGGGGCAGACAGGCAGAAAACAAAAAATGGCAGTTCAGTTTGTTTCAGTTAGTTTCTACCTCAAAGTGTCAACTTAGAAATTTTGCTGCAAAAAGGTACACAGACAACAAAACTAATTTCCTTTGAATCGTGGAGAAAAAGCAATTCATATCAAATTCTCTCCTCTCTGGAAAAAAACAAAAGGTTTTCACAACATCAATTATAGGTGAGACTTAAAGCACAACTGATGTGCTAGGTTAACACCACTGTGAGAGTGGGAAACATTTGCCATTTGACTCCACGAGGCAAATCACACCCTATGTAGTTGTCAAAATATTGCTGTATCACACTCTAAGAGCCTCAAAATACTGCTGATATTCATCGCCTTCCTTGGGGGTGTTGCTCTACCTTTAGGAGAGCGGAAGTGTTGCAGAGGACTGAGTGTCTGAGTGCCAAGTAAAGGCATGGCGGATTAGAGTCATATCTTCCACATGGCTGCTTCCTAATCCTACCATCTGAGGTAAACACTGGACCAGGTGAGGCAACATGCCTATCTGAGACACCTCTCTAGCATCTCCAACAACACCTCCCCTCACCACGTCAACACCCCCAGGCTGGCTACTCTGGACTAGCATGGAAGTTTAAATTGTTCATGGTGGTTTTAAGTGGTAATCTGTGACATTTTCAATATTAAAAAAAATAATATATATAAAAAATTGTTTTGCTACTTTATATCTCTGATATTAAAACTATAGTGAGCCATAAGTTGATACTTCTATGTGTGTGTCACCGTCAAGGAATGCTGCCAAGTTTTGTTTCCAAGTCTCTCCCTCTCACCTCAGATCCGGTTGGAGGGAGGGGAGAGAAGGACGAGGAAAAAAACACACAAAACCAGAAAGGAACATTCATTGCGTGTTTGACGACTGAGCCGAAATAAAAAAAAATTCTACATCATTATGTAAAAACAGGTTTTGATATGTTATGGCATGACTGTTTTTCAATGCATTTTTCACACATGAACTCACAACTTGAAAGAATGTACACACCCATGGAACAGGTACTTGAGGTAAAAACACAAACAAAATGTACCAGGAATATGGGGATTTCACACGCAAATGGTAGTATGTGCTTTCTGGTATTTGCCTTGAATTGGTATTTTCCATCACAGTGATATAACTCTCTGGGACAGGAAAGCACAAATGGGTAGAAAAGACACTGGCAATGCTACAAAGTTTTTGTCCAGGATATATTTATAAAGATTTCTAGGGCCGATAGAGAGGACACATGGCAGGCAAAGAAGACTGAGACTTGATGTGTTGTACCAGTTGACTCTGAAACAAGTTACAGGAAACAAATGATTATTTTTTATTTGTTAACCAGTTTCAAGTGTATTCTATTTCCCTGTACTAACATCATTCCAGAAAGGTGTATGCCTAGATTAACCATATAAAGTATAGGTTTTCAGTTAACAGTACTTTTATGAGTAAGCTGATACTTTTTCCATTTTCCCACATAAAATAAAGCTTCAATGAAAACAGTACAATTACAGTATACAGTAATACTAAACTAAACATTACCTAGAGCCAAGGCAGTTTTTGAAAGCCTTGTCAGAACATGTGAATGAGGGAAGGCCTTGAAAAAGTGCATATTTTGATTTTAGTGATAAAAGAGCGATCACAGAAAGCTGTAAGATGTTAACCATTCAATGACTGTGGATGTTGGGCCTCGCTCAGGCCTTTTGATCAGGTAACGTTTCATTAACATTTGTTAACTGATGAAAACCATTTGTGTATTCCTCAAAATCAATTTCTCTGATGAAGGAATTTGGAGCAACCTTTAAAAAAAGGCACTCGCAAAGTTTTAGGACTTTGGTGTCATGGCTAATTGGTGCTTGTTTTTGGTGCAAATCAGACGTTGTAAGATGAGAGTGTGGATAAGGTATTTAACAACCATCTAAGGCCTTTGATAGGTAGCCTCTATAGTCGGTCGCTTTTATGGGGGTGTACAGCTTACATTCATTTTTTCAAAAGGTTCAGAGGCAAGTGTAAAGAGGGATACTGAAGTTGTAGGTTATGTTAAAAACTATTTATAAAATTGAGATATTTCACACACCGCTGAGTTAATTAAAACCCCTGAACCTGAATGGAAAAGTTTACAGACTCTACCAGGTACGAAAAAGGAATTTGACTTTTTGAACACCATTTTAAAATCCATTCGTATCATAAAGGAAGCTCTTGATGAAAAAGAAAGATGTGAACCTGAATGGTGAGATTTTCTCAGGTTATGTTACCTACCCTTGCTCCAGGGCACAAGTGTGAGATAAATGTACCATATCCACACCTTTGTCACGCAATGTGACAAAGCATCCAGGTTCATCATTATAGGCTCAACAAAACAATACCACTGTACAGCTGGCTCTTCTGACTCACTTAGTTGCCTAATTTGTGATTAGTCAACATAGGACTCCTTTGATAAATGCTAAATCTAAATATCATTTTGCAGTGCTGCATTTATTTTAAGGGATATAACATTGCGCCAAAAGCACTTTACATACTTGTCAATTATATGGATTAGATTAGCTAATGCTATAACTAGGAATCCCTTATGTCAGGGAGAGCCTGAAATCACTTTTGAATCTTTTTCCTTTTTTTTAAAGATTATTTTTTTGGCATTTTGCCTTTATTTGACAGTCAGTAGAGAGAGACAGGAAAGATCAGGTGAGAGAGGAGGGATGACCCGCGCCCACTTTTGAATCATTGCACTGAAAAAGCGATCTATAGATGTCCAAACTACAAATGTGTACCAAATACACACGTTAGGCCGAACAATTGTATTGTCTATGTAATGTTGTATGCGCTGCTTGTTTATCTGTACTTTGCTGTTTACCTGTTTTCTGTGGTTCACATTTGTGTTCAGTATTTACATTTGTGTAGTGTTTTAGTGTTTATATTTGTGCAGGGTTTTTAGTTCATACACTTTACACACTACACTAAACACTGTTTACACACTACATTACACACTGTTGTTTACACCATAAAGTTTTTTTTTGGTTTACTGTGTAAGGTGGACTGACAATAAAGACTTGAACTTGAACTATTAAAAATGTGAAATGTTAGGTAGACTGATCTAGCCTGAAACTAAACCACACTGCTGAAAGGAAAAGTCCACCTGAAGATATTTGAACACTGTTAAAAAACAGCTATTGGCGAAGTACCTTACATTTCATTTTGTTGTTTGGTGCTGTAGCTGTATTTTTCTCATTCCTGTGGAACAGGCAATGGAGTTTAATAGGATACAAATTGGGTCTACAACATCAAAAGTAAATGTAACGCTCTGAAATGAAATCCAGCTGCCAACTTTTGGTGTGTGTGTCAGAATGATTCACATAGAAGAGGAACATGAGGGTGTTTTCTTCCTCTACTCTCAGGGCGTTTTCAAACCTATCCAATTGGTATTAATCAAAGGACAAATTGTTACCTGGTTGCATTTACACATTGGTTTGCTTACGTTTCACACGTAGACAATGGACAAAGTGATTGTAATGTCATCCGTTGACTTTCAACTGGTTTTCTTGAAGCCCAGGAAGTGGGGTTTCTCTGAAATGCTATGATATCATTTTGGGACCAGGGTTTGCTCAGTGGAGTAAAAGGGTGGAGCCAAAGGGCCAAACCTCAGCTTGTATTTTGAAGCCACTGTGGAAGTCTTAGGAAAGCCGATCTCTCTATTGCCCTGTACTGGCTGATTGCAGAACAACTTGAATTTCTACCAACCTTAATATAAGTCAACGGGACCAAGGCCCATTTTCTACTGAGAAATATGAAGTCCTTTTTTTTTTTCTACAAGAAGCTACTGTATCGTCAGAATAGCCGATTTCATTTCTTCTAACGTCTCCCCTTATGGTGATTATTTTTAAGTAATTATGCCATTAGGAAGATATTTGCATGAGTTTCAGTGCATGTAAGGGGGCAGGACTACCCCTTTACAATAGAACCACTTTTAGAATTGGTTGGCCTTTCATCCCCAACAAAATACACCGTGGTGGGCAGTCGTGAACAGTGAGAACCAATACTAAAAGTTGAGATTTTATTGAAATAAAGTGCTGCTTGGTGGATCATCTATAACCCAACAATTCAGAAAAAGTCTAGTTATATTTTAAGGGCTATGTACCTTTGCCGATAATCAAGGACAAGAGAGAATTGCACTTATCCAGGCTTATCTCTTAAGGCAATATGGTCTGGCTTTTCCTGCAGTAACATGGGCTTCACCCTGCAGCCGGCCCAGCCGTCAGACAGAGTTAGGCCAGGTTACTGACGATAATTATCACGGGCAAGCAGCAGCGTTTTTCTACTGGCATTAGTTGGCTCTGGTGCCACCTGCTTCATGTTGTTATGCAACTAGCCAATAGAGTACAGTACAGGGACCAGCTCTCCCAGAAATTCTGCATTGGCTTCCACAAAACAAGTTGAGGTTTGGCCCCTTGGTTTCACACAGCAAAATTGAATGTGAACCATAATTTATCAACAAAAACCACATGGGAGCAGTCATTTCCTCCATTGGTAAGAAACTCAGTGTGGGAAAGGACTTCATTCCGGGGTAAGCAAACATGGAAGACCGCCACCAGCATCAGCTGTGTTTGGCCTGAGAACAAGATCTGACCGTGATCCAGCCCAACTACTATGTAGTGCTCAGATCATGGTTGGATCTCTCCAAATGAACCATCTTTTCAACAAGATCTTGATCCAGTTGCTTTGTTCCACACCAAAGTGTCCTCATATTCCTGAACAAGCCAAACTAAAGAGGGAATTGCTGCAGGGTTCGATAAAACTGCTCTCAATGAACTGCATGTGAAGACGCCCAAAGACTACAGATTCAAATTCACACAACACATTCAAATCCTGAACAGCACCATTTCTCACTTTACTTTGCCATGGGGAAAATAACGTTTTGGGGTTAAAGCACTGATTAGCGGCGATAAAGCATACAAACATTTTTGAAATTCCCTCAAGCTCACTTAATCAACAGCAGAGTCCTGCCAATTTAGAAAGATTGTGCAAGTCTGGAGTGAGTGTGGACATGTTGATTATGCATGCTAGGAGTGGTTCAGTCTTTTATTGGAAAATTTACACCCGTGCAGTGATTTATATAAATCAGTAGTGCCCACAAAGCAGTAAAACTCTAATTGTTTCTTCCATTTTGAAAGTCTAGCGTCCATTAAGGATGCAGTGGGTAATAAAGAGGACTTTTAATCAATCCTCTCTTGTTGATGAGCTGATGTGTGAATGGGCTATCCTACCTGACAATGCTACCATATGTTGATTTCTTTTTCTCATGGCGAACAAAGAGATCAAGGCAGCTCATTGTAGGTGATTGCCTTTATACTAGATTTCTTATTTTCTTTCTAAAGAAATGAAGCAGTTCCTCTCAATTGCAGTTTTCTGGTATTTCTTTTACTTACTTTTCATTTTCTTATGTAAATAAACATTTGCTGAATGAGCAAAATATTTGTTATTGGTCGAGTTGGTGGTAACCATTACTTAACAAGTACCCAACATGCTCAAACCACAAAGAGATGGGCCAAATGACGAGAGCCCCCCTCGTCTTTACTAGCAACCCCGCTTTGCAGCACTTAAAATATTATGAAGCCGTCTTAAAGCAAGTGCAGTAGCATGCCACATTACTCCCTCTTGCCCTCCAATGCAGTCTCTGTAGTGACCCTTTCATTGTCGCTTTAGACCGGCCGACCCCTCCTCGACCGGCTGGCATGGCCACAGTAAATCCTGGAAGCTGCTCATGCTAGGGACCTTGAGTAATTAATAAAATCCCCATTACATGCCTTGTGCCCGTTGTTTGCTATTTCAACACCCCATTTGTGCCACGATTACAGTCATTATCAGTCACCGCCATTAATTCTCTACCCGATGCCAGAACTGCATACTAATAAATTGGGCTCTAAAATTTTTTACCTTTCAAGGAGTTGGTGTTGGAGCCGGGCCAGGAAGTGCCACTCCAGATTAGGAGTCATCTGGTGACTCGGAAAGGCCCTTTGAATAGAAGGCTGCTGCATCTTTGGAGATAGTTCAAATTTACCCTTTGATTATTTTCCTTTCCCCTCCAAAATGAATCTTTATTAAGCTTAAATCCTGAATAAAATGAAATTATCAGACTGCAAAATATTGCTTTCTTTTCTGACTCTATTCCCTGGTGCCTGCATGCAAATTATAATGCTTATTTATGTAAATGAGGTGTCGTCTTTAATTAGTTTTGCTTGAGGGCATTAAAATACATGTATTCTTCCCCCAAAAATGATTTGTTTTGTTGCTCTGTTCAGTTTAAGTTCAAAATGAATGATTATGCCAACTAAAAAGGTTTATTAATTTTCTTTTTTTTCTCTTCCTCTTTTGGAGTATTATCTTCTCCACCCACTTCCTGGAGGAGCGTATGCTCTGTGAAATGGAGAAGGCTCTTCAGGCATTACTCCTCTGAAAAGCCCTTATGAAGGTCCCAGGTTGAAACCACATGGTAGAAAGGCACTCCCACTTATCAAATCTGAAAGCTGTGCTCTTCTACAATATAATTCTCTGTATATGTTTGACTACACGGCTGTTTGTGTTAGTGGTGAGCAGGAAATTTCCTTAATTGTTCTTTTTGGTGTAGAATATGTATCGCTATGTGCTGGGAAGCTGCAGGGAAGTGCACTGTGCTCCTATCATGTGTTGGTTTGCATTTGGCCCATACATCACAGACACGTACTTAAACGTAAACAGTCCTGAGTCGGTGAATTGTGTTATCAATCAAATGTTAATACCAATGTAAAGTCTGACAGCCTGTCAGCTTTCAGTGGCCGGCTCACAACCGAAGTGACCATGACCTCTTAAAACGACTTTTTGACTGATTCGGGTCTTATTTTAATATTTGTTTAAAAGGATGTGCAGCGTTCCAGTAAATCTTCTGCTCGGCACCGTTTTTATGCATTTACTCTTGATTTACGGTGCCATGCTGAGTGGCCATCGAACAGAAAACAGCTTTACGTCAATGCAGAAGGTGTTGGGTCAACTTCAGTTGCTAGCACCGACTGTGTCACGCAGTATTTCAAACCACTTCAAGTTGAAAACGGCCAAACTGCACCCCCCAGTTATTGTTCATGGTGATATCAATATTCAGCATCCCTTCAACTACTCAGATGAGCTGAAATGGCAAGTTAAGATGGCCCCTCCCCTTCCCCCTGCCCCCCCAAGCATGATTTATGGAAAGGAAGCTAAAACCATTATAGCATTTTTATTATTATTGTTCTTTCAAGGCTAATGCAACAATAGATTTTTGCATGATTGATGCGTTACACTAAACATTAGAGGATTACATTAACTTTGCATAGAACAGCTAAATGGCATGAGATTACTTATTGTTATTTTTCCTCCACATGATCATACTGTAAACACTGCACAGTACATATACTATTTATTGGCAAGTATTGATTACTGTATGTTGCTTTGTGAATAGTGTACATGGATGCCGACTGTCTGGTATGGTTTCAGTTGCCTACTTTCAACACTGTTTCCTCTGGTGCAAACTGTCAATGGCTTTTTTTTTTCTTGTTATAGAAAAGTTAGTAAATGGTAGTGCTTCAGAGATTAAACAAATGCAAGTGACTTTGATAGCCTCTCATCTGCCCCCTTCATTCTGCAAATTATTAAAACTCTGGGCTCTTGTGGGAGGGAATATGGCAGCAATATGCTGATACTTCAATCAGCTGGGAGGAAATTCCACATGTAATAAGGAGGAACTGGCTTTAATCGCTGCTCTCCATCCTGCAGTTCCTACCATGGGCTTCAGCTGTCAGTGTGTGCAGCCATAACCTCTCTTTCATGGCACCTCTGATAGAAAAAAAACTCTTCAGACCACATCAAAACTTTCAGATGATTCCTTTCAGATTAGGCATATGCACAAACAGGGTTGAAAGAGGACTCGTGCCCTTTGCCCTCCCTCTCACAAGGCCTCTTACCTCTTCATTTATGTGTCACTTAAAACCAGGCAAAGATCCATAAAAACAGGTAAACTACTTGGAAAGGTGCTTGTCCCAAAGGTTTAAGTTGTTTGAGTACCCTTTTTTTTTTTGGTGTTTTGAGTTCATCCATCATGTCTGTCATGTCTCTATGTTTTCTCTGACCCAGAGCTTTGGAGTTGCCTGTAATGTGGCCTTTTTTATATGTAGCCCATCAAGGTTCACCTGTGATGGCAGCATTGTACAAACCATTTTCACTATAGGAAATAAGATCAGATAATTGCACTTGGTTGTCCTAGTCATCATGGTAAACTTTAAGATAGTTACATTTTTGATTCAGTCTTGAATCAAAGTCAGCCAGGTCTGCACATTCTATCCAAAAGGCATCCTCCATTATGTTGACTCACACTTGGGTGCCTTTTACAGGCATTTTTGTTTGTGTGTCTATCATGTCCAGGCCATACAGGCGATGACGGGCATGCAGCCAACTGATTCTTCCCCCAAAGTGCTAATTTGTGCCACTCCAGTATGCACAACGCTATAATTACCTGAAAACGTAAACTGGAAGCTATGCCTGACAAAGACAAGATTCTGTAATAAAATTGAGCTTTTGGGGCTCGGTTGTGGTGGGAGGCTTATAAGACATATTAATGGGATGTTTAAGGGGTATGGCACTTTTCCATTTGTCTTGTGGAAAAATCTTGGGCAAAACACCTGGCACACTAAGTGCCAGCAGTCTGAGCACTGAAGAGCAGCTAGCAGTCACTGAGTTGTTTTATGAAGCACTGTCACGGCTAAAACATTTCCTATTGAAGGTGCAATGCATCTTCAAATCAGCCATTTCCTGATTGTCATTATGTGGCAACTTAATAAGCTACCAAAGTCTGATTTCAGTCCTTAACTTTGTAAATTGATGAAAACAACAAAATAACAATCTCCTTACTCCGCTGTTCAATAACTGGAAAATGTGTTGTGACTGAGGACAAGACTTCCTTTATGAGTCTTGGACACAGCTGACTGACCAATATCAGCCCAATATATTGGTCTAACCCAAGCTGAAAGACGGTCCTATTGTATGCAGCCCTAAAAGACGTGTTGGTTACTCAGTTGACATGTATTGCCGTTTAACAGAGTAATTCAACTTGAGGAACAAGTTTGAGCACTTTACAAAAGGAACAGTAAGGTTTTCCTCGTGACTTTGTGGCATTTTAGAAATTCATATCTCCCCACAAATGTAAGAATCCCACAGAGTGCATAAGCGTGCGTACTTGCTGTAACGCCCTGTTGGTGTGGCTACATTTCTCTAAGAACACATTGTGTACAAATTTTGTTTTAATGGCAGGAATGCCAGGTACACTTATCTTCTGTGTCTTCCTTTAACAAATACATGCATGGACTGCTATTTTTCAGATATGTTTCAAAACATCATTCCGCTTTAAGTGTCATTTGGAATAATGCCTGCATGGACAGAGCTGCGGGCTAAATTCAAGCGGGCTAGATGCTTTTAGCACCCGACTTAAGGGTACACAAAAATTGTCATAATATCCAAACATTTTGCTCATGCATTAGAAAATGTACAACCCTTACATGCTAGCGCTCTAGGTCGCAAGTAACAACTCAAGCTAAAATGTAACAGTAGAGCAATGTATTCCAGGTCAGAAAGCTGGCCCGGCAAAGTTAAAGAAAGACGATTTATATGCAGGAAGACAAAATGAGAGAACACAAAACGAGACAGACTGGTTGAATGCGGTATTACTCTAGAGAGATATAATTATTCTAACAAACGTGTTCTCCACCAACAGCCGGTACATTCCAGTGATGCACAGTAAAGTCAAGTCTAATGCCAAGATTGTGTATACTAAGCGAATATGAATGCTGGTGTTCATACGTGGGTGTGTGTGACAGAAAGAAAAGCATACCGTGTCAAGTGTGTGTTTTTTTTTTTTTTTCAACAAGACAAAACACATGAGTTGTAACTACAAAATAAGATCATGGTGCATAGGAAGTATTCTCTAATGTCACCTGGCTTTTATTGTTGAAATGCTTCTGTTTTTATTTTCATCAATGTCGTTTATGCAATCAAAGTGTACAATCAGGAAACTTAAGTGAATTTGGTCCGTGTTTCAGTTCAGTTGCTCTTCTCAGACTATACTAGCATAACCGCTGTGACACTTTGATATTGTGTGTTATGTCAAATAATATCACACATACTGTCAAATATTCTTCTATTTGGATAAACAATCGACATATTTCAGTTCATGACATAATGAGAATATTGCGTGGCTTGTGTGTATTTCCACTGCACCTTACCCCTTTTAACACTTGTATTTATACTGATATAATAACATAAATGGGTGTGGACAAGTATTAAATGCAAACCGTAACCAGCTCTGAGATATGAAAACACACACACACACACACACTATATTGGTACCAAAACTTTGACAAGGTATGGCAAACAGAAAGCCATTATCTACAAGTACATCTTTCTTACCTGAGGCTCATTTTACCCCTTAAGAGTTTTCAGAAGTCTTTCATCTATTGAGATGTCATTGCCCAGTTTCACCTCTGCTTTTATTCACTAAACATTACTCTCCAGATGTTTAAGACGTGATTCTGAACATGATACATGTCCAGGGGGTTTCTAACAATGTGCATAGTTAACTTAAGGCTAGAGTTTGAAAATAGAGATTAAATATCTGTCTGGGAAAGAAAAATGGCAGTCAGAAAATGTCATGGTTTTCTTTTAACAAAAGAAGACATTTTCAAACCCATACCATAAAATACTCATACTCAGCCATACTCCAAGTCTCATAAAAGCCACAAAAATTCAAGAGAAAAAACAAAATGCCTGTCAGGGTGAGCATACAAGAGGCAAAGGGGGATTCTGGCATGGCCTGAGCAAAGTCATAAAAATATTTTCCTTTTTATTTAATGTCGTCCATAATTCATTGCCAGGAAAAGCTAATCAATAGCACCTTAATGAAAACTTGAGCCATATTTTATTTTGCCGCAGAGAAGTCCCGGATCAGCATTTGTTGCCTTGTTATGTGCTGGTTTTCACCCTTGGGCTGTTTGACAGATGTGCATCACATTTGCAGATAACTTAAATATTTGCTCTCTTCAACCACAGTTGCTTTATCAAAACGTCATGGAGTAGGAGGGAAATTTCTTACGATGACAGCAATCAAGACTCAAAAGGAGGATAAAAGTCAAGCTGTTCTATATCTGAGTGTTCCCATATCGCAGCCATAACTTGAGCTGAACATAATGCCACACAAGTAATGCCAGACAAAATGTGGACAGTTGGTTTGGGTCTTTTCTGTTTATATACTGATATAAACCTAAGCCTTTTTATAAGAACTTCAAGGCTTTTTCATTATCAAAATACTTCCAGTACTGTATATCAAGGACTACTGTTACACTTTGCCTTCTTTGTAACTATCCGTTTCCTAAGACACATGGTGAAATAAACTAGATGCGGTTACATACATACATAAAGTATAACTGCCGAGATGTGGTTCAATGCATTTGATCAATTAAATAACATATTAATCGTATTTGTCTTACTTATCTGTCACATATAATCAAATCAGACTGGCGCTCAAGCAAGGAGGAATGAAAAAAGTGGTGACTGAGAGGCACTTGCAGAGTGATTGGTAAGATGCAATGCTAATTGTTTCCAGTGATCCTTGTCAACATACGCCATGGTTCCAGTCAACTATCTATGAACTCAGACTACAATTACAAGGGAAAAGGTCATTTTCCATGCTCTGAAAGACATCCTAATGAACTGGTTGCCACCTATTTAGCACTAATCTCCAGTCCACTGAAACAGACTTTCCGTTGGTTGCGTGCTTCACTTTGACGGTGAGCGGGATGAAGATGTTTTTGTTTTGTCGTTGGTGTCAGAAGCTACAATGGCGAACCTTAAGGAAACTTGTTTACCTAAGGTTTAATCCCCTCATTCGGGGCAAGCTCGACAACAGTTATTCATCAAAAAAAAAACTAATATCTCAAAGGTCAAGTCATAAAAAGACAATATCTGCCCTCTCGCCAAGGCCTAGTGCATTAGTTACTGTTAATAAAGCCATGCAGAGCTCTTTGATGGAAAGGGGCTGGGTAAAAGACATACTGCATGCTGGCGAGAAGTTGCAGATATGGACTAGTTTATGACCTGCAATGAAGACATTATTTGACTGTCAAGATAGGAAAATTGTAATCGAAAAAAGAAAAGGGCGATTGTTTGACACTGGAATCAGGTTTTTTTGTCCACATGGTATTACATGAGTGTATACAGAGCTGTCCAGTGGCTATACATCGTTTGCCTGTATTTGCATTGTCAGCCAGAGGTGAGAGGGTGGAGACCTGCCAAGTGAAACACTCTGGGCCAATGCAATGACAGCTGACAACCCAGCCGGGCCATGTGTACAGTGTTGTGCTTGTCACAGCCAAGATGTGAGATCAAGTAAATCCTAATCACAGGGATAATACGCCTGAAAATTCATATTTCTACTTGAGTGTGTCATGTTCAAAAGAGAACGCACATCATTTGGCTTGCCTTCGTGAAACACTAGGGCTTCCATCAGTCACTGATTACTGCAATGAGGAATTAAAATCCCCAAACACAGAGGAATCCGCACCACAGTGGTTTGGCTGTCAGATTTAACTAGCGAAAGTGACCTCAGCCTATACATGCTGTAGGAAGAGGAATCAGATTCAATTTCGTTGAAATATTCTCAGACACCCATTCATAATTGATTAATAAAAATACAGATGAGAGCATTTTATTAAATCTAATCTTGTAGCGTTCAATGTATGTTTTCTATTCTGCTCTTTCAAGATTTTCCACTACCTGAGGCGAAGGACATTGACATCTACACTATTTTAAGCTAAAGCTAAGCTGCACAAGGACTGTCTAGTTTGTCAGTAAAGACTGGTTGAGGGAGGCGGTGCTGCACTGTTAGTCTTCCCCCTTACGGCACCCTGTGTTTACGGCGATCCCTCAGGCCATTTGTTTGCAGCACTTCCTTGCCCCACAGCACCATGCATAATGCAGGAATGAAAATGTTAACAGTGGCAAATAAAATCGGCAAGGTGCCCCCACAAATCAGGGCAGTTTAGGAGCACATTTAATCATCCGTGCATTGGGGAGAACGCACACACACAGCGATTTATTGTGGCATTTCAAAGAAGATCAGGACCCCATTTTTCTGGGGCCCCTACCAAAAGCTTTGTGCTCAGCTGCCCCATCCTCTGCCAATCACACCGATAGTCTTTGTGCATCTCTTTGAAACATCTTAACATTTTGGCACAATTATGTTTAGCATCATTTGGCTCACAAGCAGATGACAGAAGAACTTGCTGGTAGAGGGTTGCACAGAATTGCATCAACAGAGCCCTACCAGCAAAAGAAATAACAAAAAACAGGCATTGTTTGAAGAGGGTCTCTCATGTATACACAGTATACAGTAATCCAATCAAGGTCTTGCATTTCTCAAGTATGCTCCAAGACAAACAAGTTACAGCACCATATGGTGGTGTCAGGAAAATAAATAATTTAAAAGAAATTCATGTGCAGTACGCAGATCAGCGACCACAGAAATACCAACACAGGCATCCTCATACTTAACCCCACTAATAAGAACCCCCAGCAGGGGGGCCACAGAGAGACAGCCACGATATCTGGCCTTAACTAGATTGAGAACTACTTTGGAATTTCAAAGACAGGGACTGGCAACTGTCTCTGGACCTAAGGACAGTGTTTTGAGTAGATACAATCTGCAGTGCCTTTCAGCACTTCCTGAACACGAGACAGCCTAATCTAATGTACTAGGGGGCAGAACCTGCTCAGGCTTTTAGCCCAGTGCCCACTTGCCTCCTCTCACATCTGACTGCAGTCAGAAATCCACTAGTTATTTTTATTTCCGCTGTATTTTCCCCGAGGTGTACTCTGCGTGGCTTGAGTCATCATTGTTCAAGTCTTTAGAGTTGGAAAAAACACACACGCACACACAAGCTGGTGGCAAGGTTATAGCCAGTCAGACAAGGGGGTACTCGTATTCTGCCAACCCCAGGGAAAACTCAGAGAGGGCTCTGGAGAGAGGGAACAGAGATGTGCCACGTTGCTGACATGGCAGCCGTCACGTCACACTAACCAGTAAGAGTGATGTGCGCAGACAGTACTAGTAAGCACTAAGGTTTGTAGAAATACTGTAGCAGCTTCTAACCCAAACAGTGAAGGGTTTGTGGATTACAAGGTCCATGATTGCCTTCTTCAGAGTTATCTAACCAGGAACACAAGGGGAAAAAAACAGCGGTAATAATGAAAATAAATTCATGAAAAAGTCATCACAATTTTTGCAAAATGGCCCTTCAAAACCAGGTACAAACAGAATTACTTTGAGATCAATGTCAAGAAAGCCAGAGGGATCAAAACCTCCCGCCCTAATCAAAGAGACCCCAATTATAGTGTTGCAGCCGATAAATATCCAGTTATCAAACTAATATTTAATGAAAAGCAGCACAATTCATTATAATTAATTTCATATCCTTTGGATTTTGA
Source organism: Monocentris japonica (assembly GCA_900323365.1). Taxonomy (NCBI): domain Eukaryota; kingdom Metazoa; phylum Chordata; class Actinopteri; order Trachichthyiformes; family Monocentridae; genus Monocentris; species Monocentris japonica. The sequence continues at coordinate 33,320 of OOFE01002807.1, read as the reverse complement.
CAAAGCCCTGTAGCTTTTTTTAAATCAATCAGTTGCATGTGTTCTCTCCTTGTACCTGCTGCACATCTCTGCCAATATGTGCACCGAGGACAAGGAGCAGCTTGAGACACCTGCATGGCACACAGATAGGATGACAGGTGCCAGCTAAAGGTCTGTAGAGAACTTGTAAACTAAGCAGATGAGCATCAAAATCAAGCAAATAATGAACGACAACAGCCACCCTCTGAGAGCGGTGTAGGGGTAGGACGAGAGGGAGCAGATGCCTACTACAACATAAAACATGCACTAAGCTTTTTGGTAGCTCTTTCATCCCAGCAACTATGAGACTATATAATAAACACCTGAGGTAGATCTCTTTGTACTTGCACTGTCAGCATTATTGCGTACGATAATGTGTTTTTAAGAAATATTTTTGTGTGCCGAGTCTCCGTGATTTTCATTTTTTTTTTTTTTTCTGCCCGTGTGGACACTGGTCAACGGAATTCCCCCCTTCGGGATAATAACCAGGAATCTGAACTTGAAAATAATTGAAGTGCAATAAATTAACAAACCACAAAATGATAGGCTATTTGGAAAGGGCTGATCATTTCTGAATGTTGAAGTAGGAATATGGCTGATGAAAGAATATGCATATAGCCAGTATAAAACATAAATCTTCTGAAACGCAGTCACATGTTGCTCTGAATGCCCTTGATTTGATGCAAAAAAAAAAAAAAACAGCCTCTACCAATGGAAAGGTGCACCACAAACCACTAAATTGTGTCACAGCTTTAACTATTTTTAGACAGTACAGCTTCTCTTTGTAGCTTGACTTTGCAATCAAATAGATTTGTGACTTCATATCACCAGCCTTGTTGAAGAGAACTGGCTTGAGAGAAAAGCCTCTTCCAGATGTATCATTATTATACATCTGCGAGAGACAATGCTGGGTTTGCAAGATATCAGCTGACCGCTACAGATTTCTTGCTGCTAAATGAAAGCCATCAAGCGGGATTCTTTAAATGGATTTTCTTTCAATTCACTTGTCATCAAAGTGCCACCATTGCCATGAACTGGAAGACAACAGTGTAGCAGCTGGCAGAGAGAATGTCGCTCAAATCAAAGTGCTAGTATGAGAGGCTTTGAATGTTTCAATCTACAGACCCCATCTTGTATATATCATCTACAAGACATAGACTATCTATCAATGTCTGCCTATCAATGGCACTGATATAGGTACTGTACTGTGACAAGGCAGTGATTGATCACATCACAGGTTAAAATGTCTCCAAATAACTTACTGCAGGATCACTGCAGGATCAATTTAAAAGGATTTCTTCAGAAACTTAAATAAATACAAAACAGTGTTGCCTCAGTTATATCCTCAGATATCACAAAAGTTAAGCCTTAAAGCTGTAAATGGGTACGAGACGCCTTAAAACTTTAAAATGCCGTTGCCATATATTGCGCTGTCTTTCAAGGACCACTGGTACGAGAATATTGGCTGCTAGCGTTTCATGACTTGTGAAACTGTAAGCTTTTAACACCATGCTCCCGTTTACTGTGCACATCAGGACAAAGCAAACTAACAGGATAAGCAAAACAAAAAAAAAAAAAAGATGCCCCAAGTTGCTCCACATCCATGATAAATCACTGCCACTTTTATAGCCTCTAATAAGTTGATGCAAGGCCATTTTTCTTCCTGCCCATCGTTCAAACATTTAAGGCATATTTACAAGGAACTTGTTAAAATATTTAATAATATTTAGTGGCAATTTCAGAACGGCCTGTCATGGTGGAATTTATAACCTTTAAGTGTTTAAAAAGGCGATGACATGAATAACAAACTGTCAAAATTGTCTAATTTGTATGGACAGGCCATAACTCCTGATACCTTGCATTAAAAAAAGAGGTTTTTAACAAAACGAGTCATAAAAGAAGCATTCAAAGTGAGTGATGGCAGAGACTCCTCCACAAAGTCGCACCACAGAGACAGCTCCCCCCCCCACTACAGATGCTTCCGAGATCAAGTCAGCCAATAAAAGGACATATATCCTGCTGCTTTGACTTATTTATCCTGTGTGGATGAGCTCAAGATGGAACATCTCCTGTAGGCAAGCTTAATTAATTGTGATAAAAGGGCTAATTCAGAGGCTGCACGAGAAAAGTGAGCCAAACAATAATATTCCCCACAAATCATCTTTCCTTGTCTAATATTTCCTTCATAACTTTCTAATTCAAAGTCCTTCGGACGTGAGGCTTTTGTTAAGGAACCTCGTGGAGCCAAACAACCTCCCGCATCTCTTTGCTTCTCTGTCCATGCTCCTGACTAAAACCATCAGATAAACTTGCAGCTGGTTGACATTAAACTGCCTTGTCGTCTGTTTGACTCAACAAGATGGTGGCCATGTTTGATGCTGCTCCTTCCTCTGGATTCAGAAGTTTTCATGTTAAGACTCCATGACCTGGTCCTGCCCCGGCTGTCCCAGTCAGAAAAGGGCCCCCGTTGACACTGATTGCAAGGCTATGAGTAGTCTCTCCCCTGTGCCCTCTCAGCGCAACTCTAATTAATAGCCAATTCATCTTCTCTGATCTGAGCCAGCACATGGAGTAATATATCGTTAGTTTGGCAAGCGAGCTATTAAAGTGTAATAACCAAGTACTGGCACTCGATTTGGGAGAGTAGCACATACTTAACCATGAAGTGGAAACAATTAATTTATTGGAGGATCTCCTGTAACCAATCATTTACCAGCACTCACACTGTGTTGCAAAAGCCAACTCCTGTTGCATGTGGCACAAATCAATGACATTTTTTGGGCTCAGCGCCTGACAGCTCTTGCACTATGACTAGTTTCGTAAGCGTCATCCAATTCCCACTGTCACACCTCCTGCCTACAGAGAAAAAATTGCCTTCAAATGGCCATCCTCAAGGTAGGAGGCTCATTAGAAAAAGAACCTGCCCGTTTACAGGTTACCTTCCCGCGACCACTAAGTACTTTCTTCAAGGTGAAACATATTTTATTCTCAATGTTCCTGGGCTCATACATGGAATAGCTGCGTGTGAACGTGTCTAGATATAGATGCATTATAATATATGTTGTAGCACTATATCTTGGTAGCGTTAAATGCCATAAAAACAGGGATCCAAGGGGCATTTCCACCCATTTTGCTCCAGCAGGAGGATTGGACATGGCAGGTGAGGGACACTGGCAGAGGGGTCATATGGTGCCTGGAATTGAGGCCACTAGTGCGTAAGTGAAGCAAATATCCTGAAGGTGGATAAGAGAGTGGAACAGTACACACACACACACACACACACATACATGCATTCATACATACACACACAGAGAGACATCAGATTATGGCCCTGAAGCACAGCCAACATCAACATTGTTTGCAAACAAGGAAACTATGACAATCAATGTAAAAAATTTAAAATAATCTATTGACATAGTATGATTTAACTTCCCAAAATATGATTTTAAGTTCTTCATTTGTCCTGTCTCAGACAATGAAGGTACACGTCTACTTAGAAAACAACTCCCTTCCTTTATTGTGTACCTTAAAACAATAACTCAATCCTTCAAACTTTGATAATTGCGGGAAACAAATGAAAATTCATAAGACCCAAGCTTCTGCCTGTGCCTGCCTCTGAAGCAAAACCTTTAAAACCCATTATTCTTTTTGCAAGAACTAATAACGTTTTTTGTCTCTTCAGCTTAAGACACTAATTGACAGTTTTTTTGGAGGATAGCCCAGATGGAAAAATAAGTACCCCCTTAAAGACCCAACTCCCTTGCTCATCCCCTAGCTTTAAGTCCCTTATTAATTAAACTTTCACCAAGTCAAGAATTTTTATTAAAAAGATAAAGTCTGCTGCACCGTAAAACAGAACTAGCCTATTGTCTCCGAAGCTAAAATTTTATTTCCATAAATAAAAGAGACTTTTTAATACCATCATTTGAGGCAGAGGGACTGGGACCAAAAGATCCACACAGTACAGTAATTAGAGGGAGATTTCCATCCCAACTACTCTAAAATTGGTCAGCCTCAACCAATACCCTTTGCTCCATGTGAATAAATACTCTAGGATTGCTCAGTTTAGCATCAATGGGTCTTATTGTGCTGTATGGCAAACATAGACAGCTCATCCTTTAATATTGTTCAGAAGTGACAGAAGTGCAAATGTATGTTTTGCCATCAGAGTGTCTAGTCATACACATCAGAAATCATTGAGAGGTTACAAACACACACAAACCCACTTGTGGCATTAATTTGGAACAATATTTGTCAATTAACGTGATAAGACAGGGATTGTGTTACTCCATGTCATGTAAGACATGCTTTTAGTTGCATAGGTTATTAAACTGAGTTTGGGGAATTTACAAAACAAACCATTTTTAAACAATTCCCATGCAGCATAATCTTGTTCTAGCAAACCTTCAGATAAGATGAGAAATGAAATACATTGAATATTGAACCAATATTTATTCAAAATATTTTAAAAAGCTTGCTTACGTAACTGAAAGGTTTAGTTGATTTTGTTTACCAGACCGTTTGAATTCAGATAAAAAAAAGGTTTGAATCAGTGACAATATTCCTACATCATCATCAAACATGGTGCTGAGTAAAATACCAGACATACTTGCACAATCACTTCCTTTGTTTAATTGTAATCTGATTAAATGTTGAGACCTCACATCTCTATCCTCTATCCTGAAATGTGTACTATAATGGCTATTATGATAACCATCATATATAACTACCTTCACTTTCCTTATCTTAGGCCTACTGTACTGATTAATGCTGAAACAATGAGCACCAAATACTCTGGGGCAGAACTGTTTCACTGCGTCATGCTTCTCACAATGTCTATCTACTTCGTCAACATTTCATCTCTTCATGTGCAGCCCACAGTTCGCAGGTCAAACTCATTGCTATGTCAGTCTGTTGCAATGCTGAGATGGAAGCAAAGCTAAAACGGAGCACTGCTGATAAATGTGTTGTGTTAAGTTAATGTCATCCTATGGAGAATCACGGTTTGTTCTGAGCCAGTCAGACTTCTACAGGCACTGCTGCACAGCCGGCGAATCGCATTCAATTAAGAAGCCTTTAAACTTACAAGTCAAGCATCACTTGTTGTGCTGCCCACAATGGGGTTTTATGGATATGAAGTTTTGATGGCTGTAGTGGTTGTGATGAATGCTAAACTTTACAGGAAATGCCGCCTGAGTGACACGGGCTCTGAACACTAAGAAGCTCATTTGGCGTTTTCCCTTTTATCAGGGACACAAAGAGAGGGGGTGAGAGCGGCTTTGGGAACTGTTACTTAAATCCAATTCCATCAATTCATGAGAATCACACTTTCTAGTTATTCTGGGGGATAAACAATTCAGGCCCGTTTCCCAAATTTTTTGTGCCAGTTTTCTGTTTTCTGCTAACGAGATGTCACTAATATGTACTGGAATGCCGCGTGAATAGACAATTTGATTGGCCACGAAGAACTTAATGATGTATACCAAATGTGGGGGGACAGCTTCTAAGCGCAGATTTTTGCAGACAAACATACTTGTTGACAACATTTTCCACCCAGTTTGCCATTTCTGTCAGGCTGAAATCTAAAGTGAATAGCAAAATGTTACCAAGGTACAACATCCGCTAACAAATCATGTCTTGTTAACATTTTGCCTCAATTGGTGAAATTGTAAAGACGCATGATGGAAAAAAATGACACTTAACGGGGGTTCTCT